>LIEC01008635.1:0-66743 GCA_001925005.1 Drosera capensis | reverse complement strand
GGATAAAACACTCCTTTCCCATCTTTCAAACCATGTGTCCATGTCCCAACATAGAACCCACTATCTTTCCAAGTATACACCCCGAAGCCATGCATCATACCGTCCAACCAGCAACCTTCAAACATGTCGCCGCTGGTCCAAGTAAGAGTTCCTTTTCCGGACATTTTGCCTCCTTTCATATTTCCAATATAGAAGTTTCCATCCGCCCAAGTGTACTTCCCTGGCCCCTCTGGTGTTCCTTGAATCCAAGAGCCTTCAAATGTATCTCCATTGGTATAAACCTGATATCCTAATCCGTGTTTGAGACTCAGCCTCCATCTTCCCTTATATGTTAGACGACCCGGTAAGGAATATGTCCCTGTGCCGTGCATATACCCACCAGAAAATTCACCCTCATAGACGGCTCCAGAAGGCCATTGAAGTTTTCCATGTCCATGCCTCATCCCTCTTCTCCACTCACCTTCGTAGATGCAACCATCCGCCCACACGTATTTTCCTGAACCTTCAGTAGTATTGGCAAGTGATGTACCAGAATAAGTATCTCCATTAAGGAGGATGATCTCCCTAGATCTAAAACCAGGAGCTTCATCTGAATTTGCTACTTCGGGAAAATTATTTCTCGAATTAAGGAAAAGAGCATCAAGTGACTTGGTGCGGTCTGCAGACAGAATTGTTTCTCCCTTGCCCACGGCTAGGGCCACGGGGACAGACATGCATGCTGAATGAAAGGCTACAGCTCCAGGTTATAATACAAAGGCTCCAAAACTTCGACTGCTGAACCAACGCAAAGATCCTAAAATAGATATAAGGTGACAAAACAAGGACAGAAATTAGATTTCGATATTCACTATTTGTGCATGAGGCAAGAGAAACACAGTTGATGAACTTCACTGCCTGTATGTTAGTCTGCACCAGAAATAAAACATTCTAGTACTTGGCAAACAAATGATGATTCAAACACCTCGACTGAATTTTCAGATCAAACAACAGAGTACACCATTGCTACGTATACTTCATACAGTAAAGCTATCCACATCACCATTGCTTTGATGCAACCTAATAAAAGCGAGTTGCACTATATGTTTGTCTTTCAAAATCCAAGTATTGAGCACTACCTGTACTGAATCTTATTCTCTTGACTTTACCTATCGCATCTCTCTGTGTCCTACTCTTTCCATCTTCCAAACATTGCACTTTTCTTCAACTAACTCCCATTACATGTTATTTTCCTCCTACGCTTTTGAATTTTTGTTCTTGCGATCTTCTAACTTGCCTTTTGCCTTTATTTTCTCCGAGATTGGCATTCCAGCTGTCTTGTACTGTCTTTTCGAAAGCAGTCAGTTCCAACATAGTGATCACCAGTGCAAACATCAAATCCAGACAATGAACGATTAGGATCCCAAATCTCCAAATTAGAGAACCAACAGCTGGATAAACTATGTGCGATACCGATACTACCAAGCATTATTTCTCATTCACTCCGCTAATATTGCCGTGAATAGAACTTTAAATCGATTTCCATCAAACACGTACCAGTAAGCCCCTAACAAGAGCTTATCCATTCAGATTCCTCTGCGACGACGACATCTAACTAGTTCAAAACAACTCGATTCGACACAAAAAAACAGAACCAGAAATCCTTGCATTCCAACCACGAACTCCAAATTTTCACAGTACGACACATAGAAAACAAAATATCGAACAAACACAAACATCAAGCAGAAATCTCAATCACTAGCAAAATCTCTCAACAATCATCGACAAAAAAACGACTCGACCCTAACATCTCCGTAAATTCAACTAATCACAACAACTATCATCACAAACTCTATTCAGCACATTTCAGCACAGAATCAACGATCACAAATCCACCTCATCGTGACTCAACACAACACAAGCATCATTCTCCTCACCACAACCACCATCGTCACTGTATCCGCCATGGCCAATTCAACCAAGTCAATCGCAAATTCACTACAAAAACTCGAAATCGAGCGCAAAATCAAAATCGGAACCAAACAGTGAAATCAAAATCGATACAAAAATGAGATGAGAGGATCGTACAGTGAGAGAGAAGTGTGAACTATGTGGTGGTGGTTACGGTGAAAATGGCGTTGGTGTTGTGTTGGTGATTGATGGTTAGACACTCTGCCTTTCTTTTCCGCTCTGCTGCTTGAATGTAAGGTGTAATAATCTTTAACTTCTTTTTGTAGCTTTCATTTTCAGTCACCGTCCCATTGGATTTCTTCATTAGCGTAAAATCGTGGTTTTGTTTCGTAAAAATGACCATGAAACGGTTTTGATGTGGACTTTAAAACTACTCTTTATTCCAAATCAAGTATCGTTATGAAGGGTTATCCAATCGGTATAAAACCTTTTTCATGTTATATAAATCATACAATAAGTTTAAAATTTTTTAATGTTTATGATTTTAATAATAATTATTAATTAATTATATTGTGGATTATGAAGTGGTTCTATGATAAACCAAACTAAATGACCGAACGAAAACTTGTGTTTCGTTCTTATTTTTGTGAAAACATAATCTTCACTCCAAAAATTATTTGACAATAGAATAAGAGTCTTATAATCTATTTATATTGTTGTAAGTTTATCCAAATTTCAATGTGGTTTATTATCTTTAACATGTACTCTCACACGAATGTCTCTTCTGACGTGAAACGTGTACTAATAATCGAATGACGTAGGGTATATGTGACGGTTAGTCCAGCACGTATGGCGGTTTTATTCCTTTAATATATAGATTTGACATAATATAATTGAATCAAATTGATGATACTTACTAATTATTTAGTCAAACTCTCATACTATTCGTTGAAGTGAAATCAATTTTCCCCTTTGCTTATGTGACTTCAATGAAAGACAGTGACTTCGGCTTGCACAAGGAATCAAAGTCATTCACATTAAAAAAGAATGTTTCCGTTCTTGGACAAACACAATGAAGAAAGATAAGTCCAAACATGTTCTTACAAGAAAGAAAATATTAAATGGGCACTTTTCTTTGCTGAAAAACGTCGACCGACACATCATAGGAGTAAGATGATCGTATATCGAAAATTGGTTGGAAACGTGACACCAGTTTGATCGACACATTGGTCGTGGCTTGGTTTGCCCTAATTTAGGCTAGTCATGGTCATGTTTCTTCAGATTACAAAGTAGTATATATCTCCAATAAAAGTATTTGAGATTAATTGTGTTATATATTTTTTCAGACCCACGAAAAATGCTTTTATAATTTGGATCTCTCATAAATGATATAATATTTTCGTATTTTTTTAAAAAAATTTCTATAAAATTATCAAAACATGCTTAATTTTTATTTTATATCAAATCAACTCATCATGTTATTTTTTCGGTCTTTTTTTCTTGTTCTTATTCATCTTTTTCACAAAAACAAAAAGATAAATAAATCATTTTTATAAAATTCAACACACATATATAAATTTTTATTTTAAATCAAAATCTTGCATCTTTAATGGAGAAAGTTAAATGGAAAAAGTACTATTTGTTTCAATAACGACATTAATAATCTTTGTACTTCCGTCCATATCACTTTCGGTGGTCTGAAACATTACACCAGTACCTAAGAAAAATTGCTTTTGGAATAGATTTGATCGTAATTTATTTGATCCCTTCCCCACTCTATATATATCATCCTGTCAGCCTTCCATATCTTGGCACCTTAGTCTATATAAAGCACTATGAATTTAGTCCAAATCATATTGAAACCAACATATAGGAATCTAAGATTTCTATGCAAATTTATTTCATAGGTTTTTGTCGAGTTGTATGTACACTCACAAAATCTCAGACTTATGTACATCAAATGACGAACAAAATGTTTCTTGAAACAAAAAAGGGTAATGATATAGCTGAAAATATGTTTAAATTAGATTATGCATTGAACAAATTTGGGTGCAAATCATATTTGATCATATTATGATTCTGAGTTCAAATTTATCTTGATAACTCTTTAAAAAAAAAAAACTATCTGGATAACTCCTGATTTTATTTCTATGACTAATTTGAGATAAAAAAGAAAAAAAGAAAAAAGAAACATACAATATGTACTTACACACAAGAACAGATCATTTCTTGGCTTATTCGCATTCTCCTCGTGGGAGAACGTGAGATCTAGTAGAACCACATAATCAATAAAAACGGGTCCCATCTCCATTAAAAAAAAAAAGAAGTAAAAACGACAGACCACCAGCAAATAAAAGAGAGTATTCAACCTCTAAAGTCCCCTCAGAATCTGAAATCGATCTCTATCAAAAACCGACCCAGTTTGTCAAGGTCCCCACTGATAACTCGTGTTTTGGAATTTTTGTACCATGCAGTACTTGTGATTATCCTAGATATTCTGACAGATTAATTAGCTTATTAATGAATCAGTTGTTATTTTCATGTGAATAATTGTTAGTCATCTCGATATTCTCGTTTACGTAGGCAATATTATTGTTGGACATGCGAGCCCATTTTCTATCCATATATTGGAAAATAATGCCGCCATGTACCTTATAATGTTAAAAGTCATTCTCAATTATGAACATTCTACGATGATGTGCACGTTTATCTATTAGTAGTATAAATTACTCACTCTCATATTTATTAAATTTTTTTATCAAATACGAAAATTTATATGAGTGTAAAATTTATATAAATTTAGATGCAAAAAGAATATTTTTTATGATAAGTGAGTTTATTATATCACTTGTGAGAGAAGATAATGAGTGTACTGTAACAGACAAGATTGTTTCTTTCAATTTACCACCAGCAAATAAAAGAGAATATTGTAATTTCATCTAAAGTTCGATTTCGATGTTTTTGAAAACTCTAACTACAAAATAATTATTTCTTTTTCGTTTTCAGTCATTAAAAACTCTAATTTACTTATTGGGGTTTTTCAATTTCTGTTATGTTGTTTCATGACCTCATGCTTTGTTTTCGTTTGAACTGACGTTCTATTTTTTTTTTTTGGCGTATTTCATCGAACATCTTGTGGGTGTCATTCTTATGGGCTTGTTGTTCATTATTAAGGATTACGGGTGTATTATGTTTGATCATACTTGGGATCGAACCCACTTGAAAATTGTTGCTGAGTTCCAAAACTCCAAGAGCTAAACATTGAAACAAAGATGGAGAAATCGCGCCAACGAAATTATTGTTGTGAATATCAAACAGTGCGTTGGGCTTAGATTTGGATCATTTTTTGCTGATTCAATAGATTTGAGATTTAATTTGGATTCGATAATTGATTTGAGTTGATTTGGAATTTAAATTTGAAATGAGAATGATTTTGGGTTTCGATTTGGAATGAAAATGTCTGTATTTTACCGTGTGTTTGGACGGTATTGATTTGGGTGAGTCAAACATGTATCGGATGAGAATTAATTTTTCGAATTATACCGATTGAGAATTTTTTCTGTTTTCCTTTTTGTAGTGTTTGAGAATTTTCCATGTTTTTTAGAATCCTATCAAATTGTAGGTTATCTCTTATTTTTTATCGTCTACGTAAATTAACAGTAATCAAATTTATTTATATTTGTCCAGTACATAACTATATTGATGCACAAACTAGTATTGTCTATCAGTCCATGAAATCAATTACATACGAAAAATGAAGCAGCAACAAAAAAAATGCCAATTAGTAACAAGAATGAGCAAAAATAAAAATAAAAATAGATTAACCGATTTTTGTATTTTTTTTTAAAGAAAAAACAATGAGATTTGATCTATACTGTTTATTTATAGCTTCTACTGTTGTTACTTTTAACCGATTATCATATTTCATACAATAGATTAACTTGGTTGTTGCATCATAAAACATCCCCTACTGCAACAGCACAATTAATCTTTATGCGCTAGAAATAATTTATTGCCCTTTATATTTTGGTTGCTTTTCACCATTGGATCTCCCGATTGCCATATTGTTTAAAGACAAATCCAACGCTCCAAGTACAAAACCCCAAACTAGAGTCACATACATTTGAACCCTTCGTTAGATAGGTAGGTGAGAACAAAGGGATAAGCTTTTGCTTCTATTTTGTGATTGAAAAAGGGAATTGATAAAACAAGGTAAGAATTAATACATCCAAGACATCATGTGAAAAGAAGAATATTTTTGTCCTTTTTTTTTTGTGTGTGAATTTAGTATCTTAGATAGATCATTTTTTATTTTGACATTATCATTTCCCAAAAATGAGATACTATACAACACTAGTTTGGGCCTCTTCAACTACAAATTAGGACACATTTATGCATGTGCATAGCCTTGACACGTCTCCCTAATGATTTGGCTAAAACTACGAGATCAATCTCTAGTCTTTTAAATGGCAGTCACTTTCGAAACAACCAAAGACATTCATTCAACAAAAACCTTTGTAACACGCACAAATGACTTTAATCTATTAGCATGTGACGACTTCCTTCTTGCTACGATACAACTTCCCTCTAGCTATATCACCGTTATCACCAACTGCCACCACCCACCATCCACCCCAATCACCCCGCCAAGGCCCCACCACCCACTCCGCCCACCCATCACTTGTACCCATTTCGAAGGTCGGCGGATAAGCATTGCACAATGATGAAACAATTCAACGATCAATTAAGCAGTATGAGGTATGATCAACAAGAGTTGGTACAGTGATTGTGGTCAGGATTCAAGACCTGCCGAGGATATCAAGAAATCGTCTTTGAGTAGTATAACAAGAGTGAAACTATGTATATGTAGCTATACACTTGTCGGGATCACGTGCATGATTCTGTTACAACTTCCTGATCGCACAAAACTTTGCTTCTCCACCATAGGTCTCGGTTTGCTTGATTACCTTGATCACTTTCCGAAAGCTCTTTACCCTGCACGCAACGCGCACACATGAATAATTGGTCAGTTATGGAGATGAGGTGGGGATCGAGGACGGGCCCAGGTCGGGTGTGGAGATGGTTGAACACGATGAAGTGCATACCTGCTGAATTTTCTCTTCTCTTCTACTCTGTTGATCGACAGCAAATTTTGTTAGCTCTACTAGATCAGGATCTTCTAACCAGCGTAATGGCCGGATGGCTACAAGTACAGGGAAATGAGGCTCTGGAACATCAAAACCCTGCAAAATGCCATGATATCATCAAAACATAAACAAAGCGGTTTTCATGCAACCATGGAGGCTTTGAAACATCAACCCGTGCAATTTACTAAGACGCTATCAACACTTTGAAAACCAAGAGACTGCCATGCGACCGAGGAGCTTAATTGTGAAGCAAACGTGCATGTTGCATTGCGTCCATTATGCACAGAGAAGTGTACTGTGTTGTATTATGTCAATCATAACCAGCAATGGTACGTCGACACAAACAGTATTCTTTCAATTCGCCCATAGGAGACTGGTCCTTCCACCTTGAATAAGAATCACCTGCAGTATATATAACGAAAAATTACAATAAATATAACATATGATGTATGTATTTATATTTATCTCATAATAAAATAAATTATTTATGAAAACTATGTTTCTGTAAATAGATAAGATTTATTTATCTCTTGAGCAGATATAATTATCAATATCTAATTATGTTTAACTTATTAATAATAGAAAACAACATTAATAAATTGAACTTAACACCTTGAGAGATTCCATATATAAGAGCACAAACTTAATGCTACATATACTAAAAGCACAATGCTCTTGAGGATATGTATGCAATTTGTTGTAGTTTACTTAAAACAAAAAATCATCTATATTGTAGCACATAAAACATGATATGTATACTAATTTATCATCGAAATCATTCATTCATATGGTAGTACATATACCAAATATGATAATATATGAAACACAACCCTTGTAGTATATATAACCAAAAATATAATACATCATGACAACATTATTGTGCATCAAACATCTACTGCTATACATGTTCATCTGTTGGAGATTCACGTTCATCAACATATAGTATACATATTCGTTGTCGAACGTATTATGTTTATGATGTATATATTGCAGTAATGAAACATATTACAGTACATCAGTAGAAAGTTATAACAAAATCCAGTACACCTAACTTTAGTATATGAAAACACTTTTGTAATATACATATCTGAATATAACAGTATACAAAGCATATGTTGTAGTACTATGTTAATGCCAAAAATTATACAACCAAAAGAAAAATGTTTAACACAAACAAACCAAATCAAAACAAAGGATTTCATGTTTTTACATTAAACTAGTCCGACAGAAACTCCTATCTATAAACCCTTATCAGTAACTAGACAATCGTGACATGCTGGCGGTTATCTTAAGCTTCGCGTTCACCGCCACCTGTTCCCTTCGCTCCTCCGACAACCGCAAAGTGAACCGTTCATTGTTATCTAACTTGAACCGGATGAGGAACCTGCCAGTTGAGTTAGACCGGATTTTTCCCGGTTCTCTAGATTTCTCACCCATATTTTCTCTGGTTTTCTCTGTTTTGCTTTCTTCTTCCTTGATTACAATCCTAACCACATGATTGTCCTCGTCTCCGATTCTGGGAATATCATACAAAGCTGAACAGAAACTACCAATTGAGCTTCGACACCTCGATCCGATCTATATCGATAACCTCCAAATTCCTAAACTCATACAAAGCCAAGTCCTTCAACAACTCGTATCTGAACCCACCAGCCCTAACCACAAAAATCCTCGCATATTCCTGCAAACCATCTCTTAACTGCACAAAGCAAACAGACCCATCAATCTCAGCCAAAAACCCTTTCAAACCACCAAACCCTAATTCACACGTGTTCGATGAAATACACCACTAAAAAAACACAGAATCAGAGCCCAATTCTTCATCTCTGTGCCAGGCTCGAAATAAATAGACAGAAAAACAACAAAAGAAACAAACCTATAGCGCTGAATCCATGGACAATGAGCATGGACATGGCAATGCCTGAGGCATATACAATTTCAGTACGGGGTTACACACTACCCATTCGAGTTTGTATCTAATAAAATTACACTAGAAGGCAAACAAGCCTACAAAGTCCTCGTCTTCACCGGAATCCAGACCCCGACTTGTACATCCACATGATCTCAAAACACCCATTTTCACAAGCTGGTTTTAGGATACACTAAGCGTGTTTTCGCTCGAAATGAAGGAGGAGAAGGAGGGAATCGGTGATGAGGAGAAGAACAGAGAATCCACTTCCATGTTTGGAAAAATGGTTTGGGTTTAGGAAAGGAGAAAGACAAATGAAAATCGATAATGGATGACAGGGGCTATTTTTTTTAGATGATAAAGTTTGAGATGGGATATGCATATGTTATTTCACAAATAAGAAATGAAATGTTTTTCAAAAAATTTTGAACAAAAAAATATAACTTGATTTTATAATAAGGATTTTAATTTAATTCACATCCCAATATATATATTTTTCTCCCTTCAAATTTGAGGGAGTTATAAACAAGACTTATATGTTCCTTCAATTTTTTTTCAATTTGCGCATAATTAAATAATTATTTTTTATATGAAACAAAATAAATATATTTTAATTTATATATAAAAATATTATTTATTCTCTTTGTCACATTAGTATATATGATCATCCAAAATTTGATATGCGTATAATAATTATCGAACATAATTTTTTATAAATTTTTTAATAAATAATATTATTATTTAATTTATATATTTTAATTTGAAATATATTACAAAAAAATTAAATATAATTTAATATAAATATATATAAATAATATAAATTCTATATATCTTATAAAATATGCAAAAGGAAATGAATATGACCCAATGAGGTGAAATTTATTTTCTGGTCATCGATCACCGCTTAATATTTGAAAGACCCAAAGTCTTGGAGCCGAAATTAACCCGTTGACCCAACACGGCCCATCACTTCATCCTCTTTCACCTTCATCTTCTTCAATGTCTAAACCCTAACCCCTTCACTGACTAGGCGGCCACCTCTCAAGGCGGCGACCGCCCTGACTCCGCCTCCAGCCACCTCTCTCCTCCATTCATCACCCGGCGGCGCTGCTAGTAATATAATTTGAGGACTAAGTTTTCCATCTTTGTAAGGTGATTGTGAGAACTTTCATTATCGTGTGCTTGGTGCGTTTTTGTCAAATATATGAGTGATTTCGTTTTAATTATCAATTTCCTGAACTAATCCGTTACAGGTAAGCTCTGAGCAGTCGACAAGATGGTGAAGTCGTATCTGAGGTACGAGCCTGCCGCGGCATTCGGCGTAATCGCCTCCGTGGACTCGAACGTTACCTATGACAGCTCCGGTAGGTTCCTTCTCTCGCCGGCGCTCAAAAAGGTCGGTGTCTGGCATGTCCAGTAAGGCATTTGCACTAAGAGGCTTGCTCCTGCTCAAGCCTCTCGCGGCCGGTCTCTTGCAGTTACTTCCATTGTTTCCTCTCCCACATCTCTGGTATGATAGCCGCCTCGCTACTTGCTGTAAAATACTTGGTTGTTACCTGACTTGCACTAAAACGAAACAATCAAGATATCTAATTTTTGAACCAGTGCGGACTCCAGGCTAGTATACTTTGTTTTTTCTCAAATGTTTATTCATAGACTTAATTGCATGGTTAATATTGAAACATACACATTTAATTGTTATAAATAACAAATAAATCAGCACTTGCTATTTTGATAATTTTTTAAAGTGCTCTTAAACTGGGATTGGAAGTTGTTTTCTTTTATGAATGCCGTTTTCTGCAGGTTGCGAGCGGGTATGCTGATGGTAGTGTGAGGATCTGGGAGTTGGAAAGTGGGATTTGCCAGACCACGCTAAATGGACACAAAGGGGCAGTCACCGCACTTCGATATAATAAGCTTGGATCAGTGCTTGCATCTGGTAGCAAGGATAATGACATTATCTTATGGGATGTGGTCGCTGAAGCTGGACTTTTTCGTCTTCGGGGGCATCGTGATCAGGTAGTTATATAGCCGACAGAAGTCAATGTGAACCAATTGCTTGAGATTCTGGTTAATTTATTAGAGGACTCTTGGTGATATGATCCTTGTAACTTAATTTTTCTTTCTTCATGTTCTGCCAGGTGACGGATCTCGTTTTCCTTGTTTCTGATAGGAAGTTAGCTAGCTCATCCAAAGACAACCACTTAAGAGTGTGGGATCTTGAAACCCAGCATTGCGTGCAAATAGTTGGTGGTCATCATAGCGAAATTTGGTCTATTGATGTAGACCCAGAGGAGAGGTACTTGGTCACAGGCTCAGGAGATCCTGCACTCAGGTTTTATACAATCATCAAGGACGATGTTCTTGATGGATCCGCTGCTTCTGCTTCCATTGGAGACAAAATATACCATAGTTGGATTCCTTCTTTCTTCTCTGCCACCACGAGCTTCAACCGTTTCCACACAGGCACCACTGCCAACATCGATAATTTCAATAATTCCTTCTTTCGTGCCAACTAGTGCCAACCATTGGAGACAATTTATATTCACATAGTTGGTGGTTTCTAAAGTTCTTAAATGCTTACGATGGGCGAATCACTTGTATTGGTGTTATTGTGTATCTTCTACCGATGTTGAATTTTGCTTCCCTTTTTGAATTGTCAGGTCTTCTTTTTGGATTCTCTGAAAATTTTCCTTACTTTGTATGGTCACAAATTGCCAGTTTTGTGTATGGTTATCTCGTCAGATGGCGACCTGATAGTTACAGGCTCTGCCGACAAGAACCTGAAGATATGGGGCCTGGACTTTGGTGATTGTCATAAATCAATTTTTTCCTGATAGGTAATTCAAACTAAATTGCTCATTAAACACAAAATTGTTTTCGGTACTCTAACATAGCTGTCCTTTTCCTGTGGCAGTGTCATGGATGTCAAGTTTGTTCCCAATACCCATTACATATTTAGTGTTGGAAAAGATCGACTTGTGAAGTACTGGGATGCTGATAAGTTCGAGTTGCTTTTAACCCTTGAGGGGCACCATGCCGAAGTTTGGTGTCTTGCAGTTAGCAGTCGTGGCGACTTCCGTGACCGGATCGCACGATCGATCTATACAACGTTGGGATCGTACAGAAGAGCCTTTCTTCATTGAGGTGCTGTACCTGCTTCACTGTTGTTGATCAGATATTATGAAGGATATTTATGAAAGAATCATGATATAATATGCATGCCTTGATACAAACTTGTAGTAGGAAAAAGAAAAGAGGTTAGAAGAAATTTTTGAAACTGACCTTGAAGGGTATGTATCCCAAGAGGAAATACCAGAGCAGGGTGTTGTGGCCTTGGCAGGGAAAAAAACTGAAGAGACCTTAACCGCGACGGATGTGATCATCAATGCTCTTGACTTGGCTGAAGCAGAATTGAAACGTATCTCTGAACATGAGGTAAGAGTATGGTGTAAAATTGTATCTCGGATGGGTTTATGCAGTAATTCAAACTCAAAATAGGCTGATGGCATTCTGAACGGGTGCGCCTTGACGTCATGTGTGTAGACTAGGGATTCAAGTAGACCAACATGTCTTAGAGAGAGGTTGCAAGGCAACTAGGGCTACAGGAGTGATTCTCGTTCGGTATTGTTGGGAAACGCTTTTCGAAATTTTCAATCTGGGGTGTTGTGTAAGAGAAACGGCTCTTTGCCTGATGAACAAGACATGTCTGCTAGCTGCAGTGCCCATGTCAGATGATTTGCTTGGTTCTCTATTCTAAACAATTAGTCTATAATGAAGTACATTCATCACCAAAGATAATGGAGAACATGAGATTCGCTCCCCGAGTGGGGACTTGAAAAAATTCTTGCGGGAGCTTGGTTTTGTTTAGAAGAAGTATCTGTTGTTTTGTGACAGTCAATGTGCAATTCATCTTGGTAAGAACTCAACCTTTCACTCTAGGTCCAAACATATAAATGTGAGGTATCATTGGATACGTGATGTTTTGGATGCTAAACTGTTGGAATTGGTAAAAGTTCATACTGATGAGAATGGTGTTGATATGTTTAGTAAAGCACTACCAAGATGAAAGTTTGAAGACTGTCGTATGATTGCTGGTTTGCCAGATACCTCCATATAGTCGTGAGAGGGAGATTTGTTGGGCTTATTGGGTTCACTTCCTATGTGGAGGAAGCCCAAAGCCCAAACAAATGCAAGAGGCGGTGTAGAAAATCAGGTATTTATGGTCAAAATACGTAACCAAGTCGGGGAAATGTACAAGGAGTATACGAAAGCAAATTTCCCTTCCATACACACAAAAAGTTGCGGTCATAAAATGATGTTTGCGGATTCGTTCACCGTTAGATCGGGTTGAAATTTTGTCAGCATATTCAAGACATCTAGTTCTTCATTTTGAATGATTGGATCGGCAAGACGAGGTCGGAGATGTAAGATATTGTTTCGGCAGTGCCTCAGGTTTTTTGAGGTTGTTTATTTCCAAGTTTCTATATGCAAGCTTGTTGCTTTGCTGTTTTGGCTGGCTTGTTTGCACGATTGTGTGCATTTGATTGTATATGTTTTGTACTCTGATTTGATCATAGTGGAATTGGTTTATTGGTCTTGACGACTCGTGGTTTTTATCCTTGATTTTGAAGGGTTTTCCACGTTAAAAATCTTGGTGTTCGTGTCATTATTTTCTACCGTATATTTATTGAGTTGCTCCTACCAGGTTCTTGCAAGTGGGGGATTGAGTCCATTGTCTCATATTCTCAACAGGACTTTCAGTCATATTATGCTTCCTAACGATGTGTTTCATATATTGAGAAATCTGAATATGCCACCAATAATATTCCGGTGTGATCAGACTTTTTTTCCCTGCAGTGCTTTATATAAGATTAGGTTTATCAACTTGACTATGACGGTAATTTTGTGTACCTTTAATCTACAGGAGGAGCAACAACGGGGGAAGGTTGCTGCTTTTCAACCCAATATTCTTATGCTTGGGCTCTCGCCATCTGATTGTGTTCTTCGAGCACTTTCCAATGTCCATGCCAGTGATCTTGAGCAGACTTTACTTGTATGTAAGCGTGATTAGTCGGACTTAAAAGTTTTACTTGGATGGATTGCTGTCTGACCGAGTGACCTGATGTTAAACGCAGGGATTACCTTGTTCTGATGCTTTGAAGCTTTTGTCTTATCTGAAGGGCTGGTCTTCGTATGCTAATCAGGTTAGTCGGAATATCCTGTTTCTTGGCACCTCCGATTCCGATCAAGATGCTAGAGTTGACAATAAAAATAGATAAATTCCTTTTCACTGGAGCTGTGTTTTACTGTGTTATGGTTGTCGCCCTTGATGCATCAATGCTGTTCAAATTATATGCTCACTGCATCATCTTTTGGTTGCTTGATTTATTTGTCCGAATGTTAATGCAGGGTCTTTTTCCCTATTATTAATTTTCATCTTTTACGAGTTATTTTCTCCTCGGTACTGTTGCAATGCTTTTGTATCTAGATAGGCAAATGAAGCACTTATGACTCGTCCAAGTCATGATGTGTTACACCATTGTTGCAGGTTCAGCTTGTTTGCAGGATAACGACAATACTATTACAGACTCATAATGATCAGTTAATTGTAACCCAGTCAACAAGGCATCTCTTGAGTGATCTCGAAGATGCCATCCCTGCGAGAGTGAAGGTAAGTCTTGAGATATATCACTTGACTCCAGTTCAGGCCATTCTCATCAACCCCATTATTGATCATTTGTTACTTTCCCCTACTGTTTCTCAGGGATACAAAGATGTATTTGGCTTCAATAGTTCCGCAATGGACCATGTTATGGTATGTGATTTATCTTCATGGTAACTATCCTATGTAATGTGGCGTCATGTTCCCTTGATGCTAGATAACTGATGCACTATTACCAACGTCTCGTCCCCAGCAACTACTAGCTTCCAAGTCTGATGCACCTTTCCAGGGTGCCAAAGCAATGTTGCTAGAGATCTGCACGAAACTTGCAATAGCGCACAGATCAAAGACAGGAGACAATGGGGGAGAAGAAGAGGAAGAAAAAGCAGAAGGCCGATGAGGGTCATGTATGGAGCTGAAACACGGGAAATCTACAAACAAGGGATGCTTAACAGCGTCTTAAACGCCCAGGGGTCAAATGCACATTACCCGGGTATAATGTTACAGTGAAATCCCCGGGCAGAACTCTCCATCATGATGTCAGGCAATGCTCTGCGGCCCTTACTACAGGAAGGAAGTGGAAATTTGGGATGATGTCTGATTAATGCATGCGTTTCTGGATGAGTTAATCATAGTCCTCTTCGCCTCAAGTAACTAGTATCCAAACAGGCGCTCCTTTCAGGTTTTGCCTCGTACAGTTTTGTCGTGTTTGCGAATTCAAATATTAAGAGGGTGCTGCGCAAGTTTCATAATTTATGTCTTTAAGTTAATCACATTGTTCAGCCGACTTGGGTACCGGGTCGAAGAGTCTTGGTGTATCTTGTCTTAGGTATACAGATTAAGGATGTTCAGCTGATTAGGTCTACTCTCTCGATCGTGGTAGTTAACACTTTTTTATTAGAATCATGTTATTTTGTTACTGTCGTCGTATTTCATGGTCTCGTAGTTGTTGATTTATATACCTAGGTGGTTGTAATTACGTCTGGTAGTGGATCTATAGAAAGTATATTCTTCTGCAGTTCCTTTTGATATTACATGATACCATACATATCAAACCATGTAGGATAAGTGGGACCAACAGCTCACAGCCTCTCATATTCAAAACCCATATCTCAATCTTCCCTTCATCTTTTTGCTCCTCGTTCATCACAAGCCCTGATCAGAAGGATATTCAACAGCCCAACTCAGCTCAGCCATGGTGGTGACAACAACAGCAGCCTCAAACGCCCCGTCGTTCCAACTCCGATCACCGCGATCATCACATTCCCTTGCTGCACCATCTCTCGGTGTCCAAGAACACAAATCTTTCAATGCCTGCAAGGGAACAAGAGTAACACAGGCGAGTGGCGTGGCTACAAGGATCAGGTGCGCTGCTGCGGCCGTGGTGGAGGCTGAGACGACGACGAAGAAGGGAAGTGGGAGTAAGTATGATATACAGACGCTCACTGGGTGGTTGCTGAAGCAGGAGCAGGCCGGGGTGATCGATGCTGAGCTGACGATCGTGTTGTCGAGTATATCCATAGCGTGTAAGCAGATCGCGGCATTGGTGCAAAGGGCCGGGATTTCGAACCTGACGGGTGTTCAAGGGGCTGTTAATGTACAAGGAGAGGATCAGAAGAAACTTGATGTTGTTTCTAATGAGGTATGCCGTCTTATAGAAAGCAGCTTACCATTTTTGCAGGATATCATGTAGAAATATAGAAATCTATCCCATTGGGCTAAGGATTAGTCTACACTTGCATTGAAATGGTGCCAGCTCTTCATACTCTAAACCTACTCAGGCACGAGTATTTGTGATTGTGATCACGATAAGGTACGATTTGCACCCAATGATGTGTTTGCCTCTCTAAGACACTTCGACTCTTTGGAGTGCAACTATATCTTTGTGCAGATCAACGATGGATAAGGCAATGTTATGATCGAAACCGTTTTATGATTGAATGGAAAATTTCATGTGGAAAAAGTTGATATGGGATTGTGCAGGTTTTCTCCAGCTGCTTGAGATCAAGTGGGAGGACAGGAATCATAGCATCAGAAGAAGAAGATGTCCCGGTTGCGGTGGAGGAGAGCTACTCTGGGAACTATATAGCTGTATTTGATCCGCTTGACGGATCTTCCAACATTGATGCTGCCGTCTCTACTGGGTCCATCTTCGGCATCTACAGCCCGAATGATGAGTGCATTGTCGATGATAGTGACGGTGCGGTATGTAAACTACCTCAGTTTCTACACTAAAAATCCATGAAAATAATCACTACCATAGCTATGAAGATATGCCATTCGGATGATACAACAATCAGTTCAAACATTCATATATCGTCTTGATGTTCGGTATCCTGATCTCATTGAAGCAATACATCGTACCCCCGATGTCAATAGTCGATACATTGTTGTACCATTGTACCCCGAAATCAAGAGTAGCTTCCGAATTCACTCCTTTAATGGCCGATACATTGTACTCCGAGGTTAATAGTAGATACATAGTGCCCTGAGGTCTATATAGAATACTCAGTAATAACCATCAAAGTCAAGTGTATTCATATCCGCAATTTGATACATGTGCTTCTTCAAACAAATTGCAGTTGAGTGCGGAAGAACAAAGATGTGTGGTGAATGTTTGCCAACCAGGAAGCAACCTTCTAGCAGCAGGATACTGCATGTACTCCAGCTCAGTCATCTTCGTCCTCACCATCGGAACCGGTGTCTACGTCTTCACCTTGGACCCCATGTATGGCGAACTAGTGTTGACACAGGAAAAGATCAAGATCCCGAAATCAGGAAAGATATATTCCTTCAACGAAGGGAACTACCAGTTATGGGACGACAAGTTGAAGAAATACATCGACGACCTTAAGGACCCTGGACCAAGCGGCAAGCCTTATTCTGCCCGTTACATAGGTAGTCTCGTAGGGGACTTCCACAGGACACTGTTGTATGGCGGGATTTATGGGTATCCGAGGGACAAAAAGAGCAAGAATGGGAAGCTCAGGCTGTTGTATGAGTGTGCTCCTATGAGCTTCATTGTGGAGCAAGCTGGTGGAAAAGGATCAGATGGACATCAGAGGATACTCGACATTCAGCCAACTGAAGTAAGTTTCTTTGGTAGAATTACAAAAACTATCAACCCGAAAGAAAGTCGATATTCTCACTCCAACATCCTAGTTCGCTTCATCATATGAGTTAGTGAGACCACACTCTTGCAATCCCGTGATTAAGTGCTTGATATATCAACCACACTTATCATCGATTATCTTCATATGATTGAGATGAAATGTACAGTGCTGAAAATCGACTCTAATACTGTGTGTTTTTTCGCTGTGGAACAGATACATCAGCGTGTACCCCTTTTCATTGGGAGCGTCGAGGAAGTCGAAAAGCTGGAGAAGTATTTAGCCTAGACCCGTGTATAAATGGTTTTGTAAATTTTGGTCGTGAATGGTTTTGTAACTTTTTGTTTATGTATGTCATTGGTATTTTGTTCGGGACCTCTTAGATTTGAACAGGGCTTAGAAAATTCTTTGGTCAGATTGACGAGCGATATTGTAGCTCATTTCTCATAAACAATACTCGATGAAAGCTGATCATGCCAACAAAACCAAATCCTCATGCGAATATGTTTTCTGCACATCACACAGGAAATCGATCTAGAAAAAACGACGCCATACAAGATGTGCAAAAAGATAGTATTAGAGAGAGAAGACACCAAGAAGATCTACAACATGTAATGACATCTACGATAGTACGATCACATTAGTATGGAAAGATCAGCACTCGATAACAATCATGTCTGATCATGCTAGTGTAAATAATGATTCGAAAAAAACATCATAAATAATCTTCCGACTTCTATATAAGTTTTCGAAAACTTAATGTTCATAACATACTAACTATGATCACCTACGAGATTACACAAATCACTCTAGTTAAACTTGAAGAATCACCTTATTTTGCATCATGCAACAAGCTATTGATTTTTCCACGGCACGCCAAATCTAAGATTCAACAATCGAACTCCCTTTAAATTTCCCCTCTTTTCTGATTTCCTCAATTAGGGTACCGAAAGTATCAAGCGTTACCCACAAAAGCAATCAATCTACCCTTTTCGTCAATAATGGCGGATGAGGAGACTCAACAAATCAAACCCATTGAAATCGATCACATTCCCAACATCGTACAACAACCCAGAAGCGCATCGGCGCATCGATGTCTCGCTGTTTGCCTGCTCACATCTTCTCATTCAGGTCTTTGATTTTATTGTTTGATGTGTGATTTTCTTAAAATTTGTGATATGATGCAAGTTGATGCCATGATAGTGTGGTTTGAGGGGTTGAATTGGGAATTGGGTTTGTTGGGTTTTGTGGAATTGAGAGTGATTTGGGGTTTCTGGTGAAGGGATAGGGATTTGAGGAGTTATTGAATGGATATGGCTGTTGGTGATGGAGATCAGGTTTAAGGTTTTGGTGTTGCTTTCGGTCAAGGTAGTCGTGATCATTGAATCTCGATTGAGTTTGTGGATTTTGATCGTAGAAACGGATTGTAGAATCGGACTGTCTAATTGTGATTGTAGCTCTCTAGGTTGGGGTGGATTCACTTTATTAATCAAACGTAACGGATGAAGGCACTTAGTGTACATTGTGATCATCGTTGTTGTGTTTGGGATTCCAATGCTTTGGCTAATCTTGTCTTTAGGTTTGATTACTATGTCCTTGCATGGGTGGACAAAGGACTGGTATTGGCTACGAATAATAACAGATCCTTGAAATGTTGTTGAATCGATATTATTAGTTGAAAAAAAAAAAACCGGATAGGTTACTGAAGTTCTGATATAGGGGCATTATTTCAGTTTAGAGGTAATTCTGAATCGCTGATGAATAGCTCTATATTGGATGACTGAAGCTTACACTATGACGAACTAAAAGAATATAAAGACGGTCTTGTCTTTAATCATCACCAAGGGAGGCTGTTGAGCCAATTTTAATCAACCTTTTTGTTCGACTTCGGAATTTTCAAGTAATTTTATTTCCTCGTCTTGAAAACATAAATAATAATGGACAATGGATGTAATATTCTAATTTGAAACAAGCAGGGATGGACTTGAAGATGCGAGCAAGTGCTTTTTTAGGTTTCCGGCCACTCAGTACTTTTGCCATCAGAGTGCAGCGTGAAGCTTTTCTTAAGCAGGTTACATTTCCCTTTCCTAGCGAGTGGTGTAGGCATTTTCCTGTTTTATTGCTATAATTGATCCAAATTGTATCAGCCTTCATCTGCTAGGAAGATTATTTATGGTAGTAGCAGATTCTTGGCTTTTGAATGGTTTGAGACTGTTCGCCAAGCTTGTAGGGTAACGTGATGGCGCTCTCTCGGTAATATAAGTTTTTTAGCTCACCTTTTCTTAGTAGGAAAGGTGGTCACCTTCCCTTTCGATTGCTCTTAAATAATTATCAGTTATTCGAGTTAGTCTTCGGTGCCTTCGGATTTTGTGTTTTAGTATTTAGTTGTGTTGAGGTTGAAAGGAGTACTGACTTGTGCTTTCAGCTTATCAACTTGTGTAATAAGTAGCTTAAAAAAAAAAAACACAAAAACAAAACCATAACAAAAAAACAAAAAACAAAAAAAAAACAAACAAACGTGTGTAATAAGTCGGTAGTATTAAAGATGCAACACAAGCCAGTAGTGATTAAAGCAAAAGTTTTTGAGTTAAAGAACAAGTAAGTAGTGAGATTAAACTGCTACTTGCTACAACCAGTTGGCTGTAGTGGCTTGATCTGCAGTCTATTATATGCAATCTACTGCATATCACTTCTGTTAATCCTTATGCTGAATACTATGTGCGCCAATTCTATTAGCTTAATGACCAGAACTTTTCCACGTATTCTAAAGTGATGCGTATGATTAATGGAAATGATAGCTTCGGTGTGCACTTTTCCTCAGCTTCCTGTTTCTTTAACTTTTCCCCTGTACAAAGTTCCTCTGGATTTGATGCAGTTAACTGCATTTGTTGTTGACGAGATGAAAGTAATTGTTGTTACTGTTGTAGTGTTTTGGTTCTCTGGTTCTTGCCATTTCTTCAAGTTTTTTTCCATTATGCTTCCCAGTTCATGGTGTGTAATTGTTAGTGATGCAGATCCCATCTCTGTTATCAACCAGAATATAGCAGTAGTGCGTGGGGTAATATTGGCTTTGCTTGAACTTGAAGATTCAGAGCTAGCTGCACAATTTACTGCAGTTTCAAGTATATTCGTGGTACCATTCTTCTTTTTCCATCTTTTTGAAATTGACATTTTTATAAAGTTCAAGTGCATGAGTTGGTCTTGATTCACTTCATTATGCTTTATGCATCAGAGGTTCTTGAATCATCACCCAGTGAACCTTTTGAATTGTCATCAACCTTTCTTTTAAACTTGAGATCCTTCAAGTGAATTTCTTGCTCTTCTCTTGGTGACATAAATTTATGTGGATCCATCGATATTGTGAAAAAAATATGTCTCTTATAAAAAAAAACATAACCCAAAAGCACATCATCACAACCAATCCATCATGTTTACTTTTAAAAAAAAAAAAAAAAAAGAAGAAGAAGAAGAAAGAAAGAACAAGAAAGAGAGAGAGGGAGAGAACTATGGATCTCAACTAATATGCCATTCTCAAAACTTAATCTCATATCTTTACATAATATGCTAGTAAAATCCTGAGAATTTTTTCTAATGTTCTAAGAGTGATAATATGCTATTTGAAACAGGCACGCATGAAATTAAGGTGCGAGCCAGACTGCCAGTGCTTGACCGGCTTTTGGAATAGTCGGTACTTCTGCTGCCGGAACGCTGCTTGAAGCATTTCTTGACGACGTTATGTTTTTCTGATTTTGCTCACTTGATATGTTTGGTGAGATTTGTAGGTATCTCTTGTTCTCCTGCGACTTCTCTAGTAAGGCACATCAGTCTTCATCAGCCAAGGAAGCTTTCTTGTGGCTGCTGCAGAATTCTTAAATATTGTGTTTCTCGTAGCTCTCGAATTTGATGATACTTCTCATATAACAAGCCATTTCATATAATAAGCCCTATTTCTGCTGCATGTCGAAGTTACTTCTTCTAAGCGTTATGTTTTTCATAAAACAATCTGTATCTTCTGCTTCATTCCATTGACTTATTCTGTGAACTCCATTTTGGTTCTGAAAATGATTACGACAGTCCATCTAAAGTTCCAATTCTGCTTGTAAACTTGAACCTAAGTATTGTAGAATAGCATTTAGTATGTGATTTTTCAACAATTAAACATCTCTATATGTCTCCTGCAGCACGCATCTCCAGATGGATGATGGATGATGGATGTATAGGCCTCAACCCTGGGAAGGCTACTGAAGTCTAGCAGTTTATCGTTTGGCGGTCAGATGACCTAATTGGACGACTCAACTGATGAACGCCACTGGGTGATGTACATGGTGTTTACTTGAACTCTGAGCTACCTAGAATAGGTCAGCCATGAGCCACGGTATCATATCCCCTGCAATAGCGGAGTTTTTGAGTTCCGTTTGTGCGTTTGGTGAATTGCATTCATGAATGTCAATGTATAAAAAGTTATGGTAAAAGTTCAGTTCTTGCAAACTATATAAGCTATCAATATTACCTGCCATATTCATCATAGAAAGGACACGAAAACCCTTGGATTGCTGGCATGGTTCCATACCAACCTGTGTTTCTTTTTTGCAAATTCCACCTTTCCTTGAACAAACTACTCATTGAGAAGTTCCGACAACATAGTTTTAATCCAGTAGGATCCCGACAACAGGGGGCAACAAAGTCATTTCAAAAGAGCAATGTGCCGATGTGCAAACAGACATGAACAAAAACTAGCATGGTTACTGACAACAATAATTTCATGCCGATTTATCAATTAGTCGGATCTAGGTAAACAACATAAAGTTAACATTACTGACAGTATATCTACAATTCCCTCAGTCCTAAAATAATCGTAACACAGTCCTAAAATAATCGTAACATTTTGACCTGATACATATCTCGATGCAAAAATTTAACACGCATATATTGATGATCAAATATATAAATTATGTACTTCAACTTACAAAACAATCAAACACAATTTGATATGAAAACGAAACTTATATTCATATATATATATAATAATATAAAATACGTATATGTTACGTTATTTTGGGACAGATACATAATACTAAGAGACCATCAAGGCAATAAAACATGTCAACTGCCAAGCAAAACTCAACGACCAGACAGCAATAGCTTTGCATGTCACAAACACTTCTTCTCCTCAATAAACAGCTCCGTGCTTTGATGATCAGAGACATGCATTAGTTCCTTATCCTGCCAAGAGAGTATGCATTGGACATCAGCAGATTTCCTAACATATTTGAGGATGACAATGAAGCAAGAACAAGACAGACTAATTCCAAAGATGCGTGCAATACTGGTGGATATTAATACAATTCTTCAAATTTGTTCAATGTATGATCAAGTAGCATGCACAAGTGAGAGGAATTGGAAGACGAGGAATGACATGACATAAAAAGGAGGAATAATTACAAGATATATAAGGAGCAATTAGATTTACCGAGCTAGTATGGCAGAGCTATACGGAGAAAGAACAGCTTCTTATCAGGACCACGTTTCAGAGTCCTAGCTTGATATATCATTGGGTTATGTTCATCAGCAAACCCAACCTCTAGGGTGATATGGTGCGTCAAACCAACGTTAATTTCCTCCATGGCCTTGATCACTCTAATAAACTCCATCTTCTTACCCTGGTGGTCCACAAAGACATTCCACGGCAAGTGAATAAAAAACATAATCTAGGTTGAAATTGATGATGGATTGGCAGGGGCTGTATGCGATGGAGAGATAACAAACCTGCTGATTCTGCTCCACACTCCTATTATGCTCGTCGACAGCAAATTGGGCCATCTCTAGGACAATTTCGTTTCTTTCCGCATTCTTGACAGGCCAGATGGTGTGCCACTGGGGGATATTGATCCTTGGAACATCAAACCCCTGCAATGGATTCGGAGTCATCGCATTTTGAACAAATAATTACAAGTAATTTGTCCAAGCCTTGCAGAGCAATAAAATTAATAAATGAAGGATCATAAGAATAAGATGAGCGCATATGATATGCTCTGTTCATTATGCATAAAGAAGCAAAATTACAACATATAATCTTACGCCCCCATCGGATAGCGTATTGGTTGTAGCATGTCAATTTTCCTATAAGGAACTTTGTTTGCTTATTGTTCACGATCCCTCTACCACCCCCTCCCCCTATTCATAATTGATGATAGACTTCTAGAATAACTTTTTTTCCTCACTTTTTTCTTCGCAGAATAACTTATATTAACAAACAAAAATCAGTACTAACCTAGCATCATCCATTTCCACCAAGTTTTTCACAGTAAGAACGTAGATTACAAGCACAAAATAAAAAATCTTGTTGCATGCAATAGTCCAAATCTCCAACCCATTCCTATACATTTCCATATCCCACCTCCTCGCCACATCGAAATACAGTTGCACACCAACCACATCCGGAATACTGCTAATCCATATATCTACATGACGAATCTCTTACCACGATCCAAGAGTTAATTAGATCCTATTAACATAGTTCATGACAAAAGCTTCGTGGACATAGAGCGATGCTCAAAATAAAAACATACAATTAACACAATGATCGAGAAGATTGAACAAAGGAATAGCATAGGACAGTTATAAGCACCTCGCTTTTTTTCCAGCGGTGGTAGAAATCATTCAGAGTCTGGCAAATCCTCTCGACCCTCCAACACCTAAGTTCACCATGACGGCAATGTGCCTTCTTCCATTCCTCAGCCTTCGCCTTTTCCTTTGCATCACATCCGCATCTCTTCTTTTTAGAACCGCAGCCACATCTCCTCTTCTTCTTCTCGTGCTCTTCCTCCTCCTCCATCTCCTCGTCCTCTTCCTCTTCCTCGTCCTCGTCCTCCTCGCTCTCCTCCTCCTCTTCTTCCTCCTCTTCCTCTTCCTCTTCCTCTTCCTCTTCCTCTTCCTTCTCCTTCGTATCAGCCATCGCCGCAGTCGAATCAGTCATCACCGCTGTCGAATCAGCCATCGCCATCGCCATCGCCTCCGCCTCCGTACAAGTCATAGTGGCGGGGGATCGAGGAAGAAAACCCTAGATTTTGTGTATTAATTGACGACGAAGACGAAACCCTAAAGGCCTAACCGTCGATGATTGTGGAACTCCCGCGATATACTGTATGCCAATTAAAAACACGACCTGTATTTATTAATTGTACTACTAGTTTCAATATTGGGCCTGCCCATAAAAAATTCAAACAAAGCCCAAATAAATTGATGGACAAAAGTCAAGTTATGCCTCAATAAATCCAATCTGTTCTTTAAATTCAAACAGGAATCGACGATGACGATGACTTTTGAATCGGGGGTTGGTTGCTTGGTGTTGTTGGTGTTGATGGATGATCTCGGGGATGTGTGTTTGATATTGTAGTTTGGGGGTTGTATATCATTGACATAAAACGCCTAAACACAAATTGTTACATGTCCAATGGTAGGATCAAGAGATTCAGGAGCATTTAACAGTCTTTTTTTTAAATAACATAAGAAAAGAGAGATAAATATAGTAATATTTTAGACAGACATTGATCCTTTTTCCACGTCAGGTAGTGAGAAACAAAAACCCGCGAAAATGGTTGTCTAGAAGCTTCGACGATGGCTAACGAAGGGGTTAGGATTTTGGAGAGAACGAGAATTGATGACGACTTCGGAGCAAGGGTTTTGAGGGGTTAGTGTTTAGAGTTCTCACAGTTATGCTTCGTCATTGTGATGTGGTGTTATGGGTTCAAGAAAGTTGGTGTTGGTGGTGTTTATGGATGATTTCGGGATTGTGTGTTTGATATTATAGTTTGGGGGTTGTTTGAATCGGGAGTTGGTTACTTGGTGTTGGTGGTGTTGATGGATGGTTTCGGGGCTGTGTGTTTGATATTGTAGTTTGGGGGTTGGTTAATTGGTGTTAGGTTGTTGGTGGTGTTGATGGATGATTTCGGGATTGTGTGTTTGATATTGTAGTTTGGAGGTTGTTTGAATCGAGAATTGGTTAGTTGATGTTGGGTTGTTTGTGTTGGGTTGTTGGTGTTGGTTGTGTTGATGGATGATTTCGGGGTTGTGCTTTTGATATTGTAGTTTGGGGATTGTTTGAATCGGGGGTTGGTTACTTAGTGTTGGGTTGGTGGTGTTGGTGGTGTTGATGGATGTATACACGATGTTGATGGTGACAAGGATCGTTCGGTTCCCCAACGACGTGAGGAGGCCGAGATACCATGTCACACCGAAGCAACTCAGACCCATCACGTTGCTTCACCGGGTTATTGAAATGAACTGAGAGCGCACACACAATGTTCGTGCTTATGCTCGCTCCAAAACCAAATGAGAACGCTTAGCGCGAGCAAAACACGCACGAGATAACCAACCGAGGTAACATCGAAAATCCCGACCCGTATTTTGTCACCGATAGTCACCAAACTCGTCATCATGTCTTATGGGAAAACCCACCAAACGTACCATGATGAATGAGCAAGATTGGAGGGAGTCACGTTGGAGACCCTTGGAACTTGAGCAATGTTGCTCCCCCTACAGTAGTGTGCAATTGATGTATAATATCTCTCCTAATATTTAAATTAGTGTATACATGATATTCTATGAATGAAGGGGAAATAAATTCTTAACACACCTTATGTCAAGTTCTTAATTTATGATTGAGATTAAAACACGAAATATAAATATATGAGATTACAACGTGATAATTCAATCTCAATCGTTCATATATGTTATTTAAATCTTAACCACTTATTAACACATGGTATATCATTGACATACAATGCCTAACACATGAATTGTTACATGTCCAATGGTAGGATCAAGAGATTCAATAGCATTTAATAGTCTTTTTTTAAAAAAAATAACATAAGAAAAGAGAGATAAATATAGTAATATTTCACACAGAGAGTGGTCCCTTTTCCACGCCAGGTAGTAAGAAATAAAAACCTGCGAAAATGGTTGTCTAGAACGGGAATCGATGATTTCGGGGTTGTGTGTTTGATATTATAGTTTGGGGGTTGTTTGAATCGGGGGTTGGTTTCTTGGTGTTGGTGGTGTTGATAGATGATTTCGAGGTTATGTGTTTGATATTGTAGTTTGGGGTTGTTTGAATCGGGGGTTGGTTACTTGGTGTTGGGTTTTTGGTGTTAATGGATGATTTCGGGATTGTGTGTTTGATATTGTAGTTTGGGAGTTGTTTGAATCGGGGGTTGGTTACTTGGTGTTAGGTTATTGGTGTTGATGGATGATTTCGGGATTGTGTGTTTGATATTGTAGTTTGGGGGTTGTTTGAATCGGGGGTTGGTTACTTGGTGTTGGGTTGTTGGTGTTGATGGATGATTTCGGGGTTGTATGTTTAATATTATAGTTTGGGGTTGTTTGAATCGAGGGTTGGTTACTTGGTGTTGGGTTGTTAGTGTTTGTGGTGTTGATTGATGATTTCGAGGTTGTGTGTTTGATATTATAGTTTGGGGGTTATTTGAATCGGGGGTTGGTTAATTGGTGTTGGGTTGTTGTGAAGGCTGAATTTTCAGAGAAGAGTTTCAATTAACTCATTGTCATCAGTCCTGGAATTTTAAATGAAGAGACTATTGGCCAATGGTTTTCACTAATGCCAATTGTAGTTTCCGACATACACAAATGAATGCTTTTGTTTACTTCTTTTTTAAATACAATGCTTTTCCCCTTGACTCCGAAGTCAGTTCTCATCGCATATTTAGGTTTTTCTAGATTTCACTACATGTATAACATCACTTGCATTGAATGACGGTAAGCTGTACGAAATGAGAAGGTAAAATAATCCTTGTCTGGATGATCATGATAGAATCTAGATGCATGCTCAGCAACTGCAGAAAGCAAGAGAAACCTGTGTCCAGCAATTCTAAGCGTGCGAGCACCAATCACCAGTGCGACAATTTGTACCTCTGAACCTATGACCTAAACATAAGACATGAGGATATCAAAATTTTCTCACAAGCTTTACTTTCACCATATTCTGTAGATATCAGTCACCCGTCACCAGTCGCTCACCACTTTTGCCGTCGGAGCGCAGTATGAAGCTTTTTTTAAGCAGGTTACATTTTTCTTTCCTAGCTAGCCGTGTAGGTATTTTCCTGTTTTATTGCTTTAATTTATCAAAATTGCATCAGCCTTCATCTGCAAGGAAGACTATTTATGGTAGTAGCACATTCTTGGCTTTTGAAATGGTTGTGGCTGCTCGCCAAGCTTGTAGGGTAACATGATGAGGCTCTCTTCTTCCTTCATGACTAGATTTCCTTGACAAAGAACCTAAACCTATAATTGACTAACAGAATACTCTGAAGCAAATTGTTTCATCCGTGGACCTGGAAGGAAATCTTGAGCTTTTCGGCTCCCACTTTTTCATTGCTGACCTAAGGTATGAATGCTCCCAATCTGTGCTTGAGAGTCTGTACTAGTTATTTTTATTCTGTGTTTATCTCTAAATCTGTGTATTGTTGCAGAAGCGACTACGAGGACTTCATTAGAAATTTTAGCAGGCATTTCACCCAGCATTTGACTGGAAGAATCGATGCTTACTTGGGGGCTGTTGTACAGGTGTGTGCATCTCTGCTGCGAGCATTTTGATACTTACACCATTAAACTATATAGATAAAAAAACATTATATGACCGGCATCGATGAACTTGTTTGAATTATTTAGAGCTATGTGTATTTTCTGTTGATTTGTTTATTTATTTAGATTATTTCACAACAATAATTAAACTTAAAAATATACGGTGTAGAATTATTTAGCCTTTTTGAGTTAAAGCACAAGACAGTTGTGAGCTTAAACTGCTACTTGCTACAACCAGTTGGCTGTAATGGCGTGATCTGCAGTCTATTATATGCAATCTACTGCATATCACATATTTTAATCCTTATGCTGTATACTATGTGCACCATTTCTGTTAGTTTAATGACAATAACTTTTCCATGTATTCAAAAGTGATGCGTATGATTCATGGAAATGATAGTTCGATATAATGGAACGAAATTCCATCGTTCTTCTTTGACGACTATTGAAAACAATGGACATTATTTAAATTTTTTAAAAAAAAATTTCTTTCACGGATAGAAAAAAAACTTTTTATTTTTTTGTTTCTGGATCTTTTTGTAAAAATAACTATTTTTTTCTTTCTTTCATACGTATAACCAAATACCAAACGTCTGTTTTTGTTTTGTTTTTCCCCTTCTTTCACCGGCACCACCAAACCTCTCCACCCTCTCCTCTACCTCGTGCCGCCACTATCAAAAACATCACAAATTTCTCCGGCCTCCTCGTCTTCTCCTCCACCACGACCATTCGATAGCCGCTGCACTGCTTTCACTAGCATCGCCTTCGCCTTGCTTCCTCTCCTTCTTTAACAACTCACTTGCTACAGCAGGACGAAACCAGCCACACCCTCAGCGGGCCCCACCTCTTGTGACCTTGACGACATTTGGACGGAAACAACAACGACGCAAAGGCTTGATCGGGCGGCGGCGTTGGGCTTGATTGGGTGGCGGCTATGTCTCAGATCGAGACGGTTGTGGAAGATCTTGTGGCGCAGATCTGGTGATGTCTCTCTGGCGACGACCAGCAACGGCAATGATGATGAAATGAACAGCGGCTGCGGCTCAAGGAGACGGAGTCCTTCAGATTTGAGATCGAGGCTGCGGCTAGTGTATCCTGGCAGTGGGACTAGATGACGGGGCGACGTTGGGTGGATCGGTCGTGGCTGGATCGGGAAGATCTCTTTCTCTGCGCAATGAGATCTGTGGATCCTTTACGGATCGGTCAACGGATCCGGGATGAACCTCCTTTGCTTTGATACCCAATATTGTGTTTCTTTGGTTCGTGTATGGCCGGATCCGGGCTGGTGGTGCGTTGTGAGACAATGGACTTGGTGGAAGAATCTCCTTTTTCTTTTTCTTTTTTCTTTTTTCTTTTTTCTTATTTCTTATTTCTTATTATTGTTCTGCCGCACACTACACACTTTAATCCTACATTGGTGTTTTTGCTATATAGGACACACAAGCGTGGAGTACTTTTGGTGCCTAACAAAACACAAGCGTGCGGCTATCTACAGTGTTGGAGTGCTACTTTTCCCGGTCAGAATTATCGGCTCAAAACTGTGACATTTAGGAGTAATAATTATCGTTATTATTTCAGGTTTGGACTAACAATGACCATGTTAAATTTTGAGGAGTATATTGATAACAATTGAAATGTACAAGATTGATCAATATCCTAGATTATAGCATCTGTTTATATACAACTTGGAGGAATCATGTGTGATGCTTATGAAATCAACAATCAACAAAGGCTGCGTCCAAGAAGCCGGCTGTTCAAAGTCTATAAAGGTGAACACGATTTAACACACCCCCCTCAAGTTGGTCTCTACAAATCAAAAACGTCCAACTTTCCAGAGAGAGAAAGAAATTGAGCCCTACCCAAAACCTTGGTGAAAATATCAGCCAGTTGATCAAAGGTTCGAATGTGGCTGGTTTGAATATCACCAGCTTGTATCCGCTCGCGAACAACATGACAATCAATCTCAATATGTTTGGTTCGCTCGTGAAACACAGGGTTGATAGCAATGTGGATGACAGATTGATTGTTGTAGTAAAGTATCATGGACTGTGGTTGGGCGCAGACTTGAGATACCGGAGGATCCGGAGGGCGACATCCATATGCTGCTGGTGAGGTGAGTCCATGAACTGACTGAGAGTGTTAATTGCAAAAGTTTTCTCAAGTCGGATAATAGTTAGATAGATCAGAAGCCCAACCAGGGGTAAATATATGCCAGGATCCTTGAGTGACGGGCCATCAGTTGCATTTAACTTCAGGTTTTGCTCCATAGGAAAATCGACTGGCTTGGACCCAAGATAGCCGGCCCTCTTCAGGATGTCCAGGGTGTATTTCCGCTGAGATAAAAAAATACCCGTACGCGAGCGTGCAACTTCGATCCCCAATAAATATTTCAGCTTACCCAGATCTTCAATTCCGAATTTGGAGCGAATAAAGTTCTTGACCTGCTCAATATGTGTCGGGTCACTACCCGTAATGATCATGTCATCGACAGATCATTACTAAGGTAATGTGTAAACCCGATGTAAGAACGAATAAGGAATGATCACTGGCCGACTGACGAAACCCAAAAGACTGGAGAGCATCGGAAAACTTTGCATACCAATTGTGTGATGCCTACTTTAGACCGTAGATGGATTTGTTTAGTCGGCAAACCGGCCGAGCATGTTTCGGCCCTAGTGCACGTAGCCCGGGGGCAAGTGCATATAAACCTCCTCGTCCAGATCACCCTGTAGAAAAACATTGTTAACGTTCATCTGGTGGAAGGCCCAGCCTTTGGTGGCGGCCAGGGCAAGTAGACAGCGCACGAAGAAAAGCTTGGCGACGGGTGCGAAAGTCTTCTGGTAATCAATGCCCTCTTGCTGGGTAAAGCCTTTGGCTACTAATCGTGCCTTGTATTGTTTAATGCTGTCGTCGGCTCGGTATTTGATTTTGTAAACCCATTTGTCGCCGATGGCCTGTTTGTGTGGTGACAACGGTGTAACAGTCCATGTGTTATTTTCTTCAAGGGCTTGAAGTTTCGCCTGCATGGCGGCTCGCCATTCAAGATATTAGATAACGGTAAAGAAACTGGAGGGTTCGACTGTCGAAGTGATTGTGCTGAGAAAAGTCTTATGATTCTCTAAAAATCTGGGATAAGCCAAATATTTTTCTGTAGGATATTTAGTACCTGTCGGAGTCGTCGAGAGGAGGTGACTGGGAGATGAACGCACGGAGGAGCACTGAAAATCAGGAAGATATCCATGTGCTTTTTAGAGCCGAGTGGAACGCCTCAATTCGATAGAGGCATCGGTTTGGACTGATGGGGAAATGGATTGAATTTCGACTATATCTGTTTGTGGTGTCGTATCTTGGGATGAAGGCAGCAGATGATGAGCTGACTCTAGCGACGGGGCTTGCTAGACGAGTGGAAGTGGTGAGTTTAGGAGCGAATCGGGCTGAGCTAGCTGCGGGTTGTTTTGTAGTAAAGAAAAAAAATTTTGTGTTGTATTTTGGTGTAAAGAATTATTATAAGAAAAAATAGATTCATGAAATACGACATCCTGACTTACAATAAAAATATTTTTTTCAAATCAAAAACTTTGTAGGCTTTCTTACCCGGTGGATAAGCTACAAATACATATTTCTTTGCCCTGGGTCCAAATTTATCTGAATTGAAAGTCAGATAGCAAAGACAACCAAAGATTCAAAGATGTATGTATGATGACTTTTTGTAGAATAACATTTTCAAGAGGTGATTTATTATTGGGATTTTTTGTAGGCAAACGATTAATAAGATGAATAGCAGTGAGGATACATTCTGCCCAAAAATATCTTTGGTAAATCTGATTGGAAACGAAGGGAGCGAGGTACCTCTAATAAATGTCTGTGTTTCCGCTCAGCTATCCCGTTTTGTTGTGGAGTATTGACACACGTTGTTTCATGAAGTATTCCATTTAAACTGAAAAAAGACTGCATTTCAATGGATAACGAACAGGTGCATTATCAGATCTGATTTTTTTATTTTGGAGGAAAATTAGGTCTTTACAATGACATAAAAGGCTTTCAAGTAGGATTGTGTTTCAGATTTATTTTTCATTAAATAGACCCAGGTATATCTAGTATAATCATCCACAATAGTTAAGAAATATCTTGCCCCGCTGTGAGAAGGGGTAGAATATCATCCCCAAATAGGATAATGAATTAAATCAAAAGAAGAAATGGTTTCTTTAGAGCTAATTGGAAAAGGTTTCCTAACAAGTTTGGCTCGAGGACAAACTGAATAACAGAAATCATTATTTTCAAAAGAAATATTAATACCTTTTAAAAGGTTTATCAGACGACGCTCAGGTGGATGTCCTAAACGCTGATGCCATAAATCTAGAGGTAATTTTTTGTGGCTGGAGTAACAAGCTGATTTTTCGCGCTCGCTGAAGTACTGCAATCCATCTCTTTCCTCACCCATCGTCTTCTTTGTGGACAGATCTTGAAATACACAGAATTTTGAAAAGAAAATTGCAGTGCAATTTTTTTCTTTAGTCAGATTACTCACAGATATTAGATTATGTGTAAAAGAAGGAACACTGGCTTTCCTTAATTCTAAATCTGGTCCCAAATTAATTCGACCCATATGTGAAGCAGGTACAACCGATCCGTTTGGCATACCAATTGATTGATTCGTATGACTTTTGGAACTCAGATTCCATTCAAACGGTGTCATGTGATCTTATGCATCACTGCCTATAATCCAACGATTAAAGTTTTCAGTCATATCTGCGAAGTGGTCTGACCGGGTCAAATGGGTTAACTGGACCGAAGGATCATCCTGAGCCGAATGGGCCACATTAGAATTGATGAGTGCCAAGAACTGATTGTACTGCTCGCTTGTTAATGGAAATAGCGGAGAAGGGACATTGACGGTCCATTTGTTATACTACGACATGATTTAAAGACGCGACAGTAGACCCGACAAGTGAGGATCGAACCGGGTTTGGTGGTCAGATCGGAGATCAGCTCACCGAGGCGTTGTCGGTGTTAAGCGAAGCTCCAGTTTGGTATCGCACTCGACAGAATTCGCTACTGGATCAGGGATGATGGAGCTGTTTGTGAAGAATGGCTGCTTGGTTCAATATGAATGGGCCTTGACCACAGGCCCACACTTCTCTGCGCTGGGCCTAAATTGGCTGGCCCAAATTCGCGGGCCCAAAATGATTAGTTAAGCCTGGTGAGGTTAAGCCTTCACAAATACCCTTCTCCTCACAAACACCTTTCTGCTGCCGACACCATCGGAAACCTCGCTAATCAACACTTTTCCAGCTCGCTCCAAAGCCGCCGCTCACACTCAAACGATACCAATCAACAATCTCCGCCGCCTCTTCTCTCTGCTAAACACAAACACAAACAATTCCCCTCATTTTTCCGGCTTCAACTTCCCCACACAAGCAACAACGCACCCCTTCTATTTTCAAAGCAGAAAAATGGGTTCCCAGTTGTATTGATCAAGGAACCATTTTGAGTGGGTTTATTTTGTTTTTGTTGGTTGAAATGGGAGAAATTGATCGGGGTGATTTTTTGTGTTGTGAAAAAAACAGTTCTTGGTTTCGTGGGCAGATGAAGTTTCCTGTTTTGTGAACTGGGTCGGTCTTGGCTTTTGAATCTGAGACGAGAAACCCACGGTGAGTCACCGGAAGTCGATCTGGAGGGAAATTTGGCCGATCTGGTGTCTCGCGCTGGCCAGGGAAGATGATTGTGCTGGCTGTGTTGTGGTGTTTTGTGGAAGCTTGATGGTGTTTTGGGTTGGTGGCGGCTCACGGCTGGCTAGGCGTAAACGGCGAAGACTTAACACCGCTCTGATACCATGTTAAATTTTGAGGAGTATATTGATAACAATTGAAATATACAAGATTGATCAATATCCTAGATTGTAGCATCTGTTTATATACAACTTGGATGAAGTATGTGTGATGCTTATGAAATCAACAATCAACAAAGGCTGCGTCCAAGAAGCCGGCTGTTCAAAGTCCTGTGTCCATAAAGGCTGTGTCCACGAAGCCGGCTGTTCAAAATCTACAAAGGTGAGTACGATTTAACAGACCAAATGATTAAAAATAGCAATTACTTGACTAAAGCCAAAATCCCACATTTTCAGGTTGTATCGACAAAGCCGCGAAAATTATTCTCGAAACTTTGATGGGTCAGGGTTTTGGAGAGAAACCCCATCGACATTGGAGCAAGATTTGACTTGAGCATTGTCTTTGTGATTTGGTGAATGTGGTTGGGGTTTTCGCTTCGACGTCGTGTTTGGGATTTGGTTGGGGTTAGTGTTGGTGACTCTGGTGGGTGGAGACAGAGATTGTTGAGTGTTTTTGGATGATTGCGTGGTTGGCTGTCTTGGGTTGTTTGCTATAGTTTCTGAATCGGTGTAAGAGTGTTGATTCGAAGTTGTGTGTTGTATCTTAGTTGCTGCTGTTGTATTTTGTGTAGGAAATCATGGATCGTCAACGGACGATTAGGAGGAAGAGGCGATACGAACGTGAAGTGGATCTGCGGAATGAGACAGGGTTCTCAATGTCAAAAAGACACAAATGAGTGTTGGGCGATACAAATAGCTGATACATTTTCGGACCATCTTGTTTCAGTGGAGAAACAGCCTAGGGGTAAGAGGGTAAGAGGGTTAAGTTTGCTAGCCAAGAGTTGGTGGATTGTGTGAAACCAGACGAGAAGGAAATGTATCGACTTGATGATTTGGAATGTGCATTTGTTTATGTCGAGAAAATGGATAGGCTTTGAAAGAACACTACGGCAAATATATCGGGAAGAAGGGAAAATGCAAAATAGGTCTTTCTGACTCCGCGAAGATAAAGTTTATCAGGATGAACGACAAGCAGGTCTGGGAGGAAAATAAAGTGATTGCATCGTTGGAAGTTAGAAAACCTGTTCTCGGGGTTTTGGAGCTTTACCAATCTTTAAGAGAATGGTTCAAGAGGGAAGACTTTTACTCGGGACCCATCGAAGCAGATAAAAAGGCATATCAACTTCATGTGGTCAAGATAGTGGGTTGTGGGCTCGAGCCTTCTGAGGATAAACCTTTTTGGATCGCTTGACACTCATGGTCTAAAGATTGAGGGTTAATGATTTTGTCAAAATAACCAGAGACGTGCTTGAATCATATTACATTATTCAGCCAGCTGTCACAGAAGAAAGAAGGAAAGGAAAGAACAAAGGACAAGAGGAAGGTTAAGAGATAATGGGTTCATGAAGGAGCAAGTGGATGAGTGAAGATTACCTTTTCGTTCTTCTATATTATGCATTTTTTTTAATGGACAAAAAGATTAGTATCGCAAGCTATGTTAGTTGAAAATGGACATTTTGTGTTCGTTGCAGAAAGTTATGGTTGGTGTTGATTGCATCCTTTCTTTTAGCTTCAAAAAGCTAAGCTCGGTAACGAACACAAAACGTTCACTTTCAAGTAACATAGCTTGCGATACTAATCTTACTGTCTACTAGAAAAAATGCATAATATAGAAGAACGGAAAGATAATCTTCACTCATCTACTTGCTCCCTTCATGAACCCATTATCCCTTAACCTTCCTCTTATCCTTTGTTCTTTCATTTCCTTCTTTTTCTGTGACAGTTGGATAATGTAGTATGATTCAAACACGTCTTTGGTTATTTTGGCAAAACCATTAACCCCCAATCTTTAGACCATGAGTTCTGGGTGATTCAAAAAGGTTTATCCTCAGGAGGCTCGAGCCCACAGCCCATTATCTTGACCACATGAAGTTGATCTGCCTTTTCATCTGCTTCGATGGGTTTCGGGTAGAAGTATTCCCTCTTGAACCATTCTCTTAAGGATGGGTAAAGCTTCAAAACCCCGAGAACAGGTTTTCTGACTTCCAACGATGCAACCACTTTATTTTCGTCCTAGACTTGCTTGTAGTCATCCCGTTAAATTTTATCTTTTTGGAATCAGAAAGACCTGTTTTGTATTTTTCCTCCTTCCCGGTAAATTTGTCGTAGTGTTCCTTCAAAGTCAATCACATTTTCTCGACATAAACAAATGCACATTCCAAATCATCCGGTGGATACACTTTCTCCTCGTCGAGTTTCATACAATCCATCAACTCTTGGCTAGCCAACTTAACCCTCTTACCCTTAAGCTGTTTTTCCATTGAAACAAGATGTTCCGAAAGTGTATCAGCTATTTGTATCGCCCAACACTCATTTGTGGCTTTTTGACATTGAGTTTTACCCAACAATCTTGTCTAATTTCGCAGGTCCACTTCACGTTCGTATTGCCTCTTCCTCCTAATCGTCTGTTGACGACCCATGATTTTCTACACAAAATACAACAGCAACTAAGATACCAACACACAACTCCGAATCAACATTCTTGTACCGATTCAGAAACTATAGCAAACAACCCAAGACAACGAACCACACAATCATCCAAAAACACTCAACGATCTCCGTCTCCACCCACCAGAGTCAGCAACACTAATCCCAAACATGGGTATCTCTTGTTCTCCAGCGACTTCTCCAATAAGGCACATCAGCCAAGGAATCTTTCTTGTGGCTGCTGCCGGATTCTTAAATATTGTGTTTCTCGTAGCTCTCGAATTTGATGATACTTCTCATATAATAAGCCCTATTTCTTCAGCATGCCAAAGTTACTTCTTTTAAGCGTTATGTTTTTCATAAAACAATCTGTATCTTCTGCTTCATTTCATTGACTTATTTTGAGAACTCCATTTTGATTCTGAAAATGAATATATTCTATAAATATTTGAACTAATAGTTCCAGTTCTGCTTGTAAACTTGAACCTAAGTATTGTAGAATAGCATTTAGTATGTGATTTTTGAACAATTATCCTGTTTTAAATAACATCTGTTGGCTGGCTTTTCATTCTCTCCAGTGGCATGTTTGCTCAATAAAATCTCGGTGAATGAATTTTGAACAACCTCTTTCAAATGCCCTGCACCTTGAGACCTCTGTATCTGAGTTAGCACCAAAAATATTTTGGTATAGAAGATATTTGCTATGCTGGGCCTGCTCAATAGGAAGGGTTATTTTATTTTATTATTATTATTTATATATTTTTATTTTAAGTTGTTCAATAGGAAGTTAATCGAATCATGTAGCACGTTCGGCCGACATAAGAGGTAAGCTCAAAGATGATTAGGAAATTTCATATAAATGTATTGTGAACTTATGAGTGGCTTAGCACTTTAACAACTGATATCTTCTGCAGAAAGAAAACCAAGGTTTGGTGGAACCTGCTACTCTTGGATGAAGGAGAATATTGTTGTGCTATTGTGCCATCATTGCTACTAATTTTTCACAAACTACAGCACAAGCGACTTTGCTAGAGAATATTGACAGGTGCATGCAATTGTTCCATATTTGATTTGCATGTTCATAATGATGATGTTACGGTCGTCGGGCTAGTAGGTTAAAGAGATAGCACTTTTTTTGTAGTGGCACTGGTGAATTGATGTAGTGGGCGTTGAACAGAACAGCTCTAAACTTCGTTCCACATTTGTGAAAGATGCATTTTGCTTAGAGTTGAAGTTATGTTGTTAAAATATAAAATTTCAGTTCTTCATATTTCCCCAAAAAAAAAACATACACACCAGTTCTTCAAAGGAACGTAGTCAAACAGTTCCATACGTAGACTGTAGCGACATTGTTGGAGGTTCAGCTTTACAGGTATTTCCCTCTGCCTTGCTAGCTTTATGGATGCCATTCCAGTGAATTGTATGAAAATGTTTATATGATCAGATATCTTATTGAAATGTGCATTTTATATTTTCATTTTTAAAGGCTCTTTGCATTTAGATGACGGGAATAGTTCTATGATGGAATGGAATTAGGAATTGTATCGGAACGGTGGAAATGAATTATTTTGTTTCATCCCTTCTGTTTGGTAGTGTCATTGGAATAACGTGTCCTGTATTGAAATAGGACATAGAAAAGAATGAGACACCAAATGATGCAAATGAATCCTTTAAATAATACAAAAAGACACAATATTTATTTCTTGAAAGATTTGTCTACCTTGACCAATTTCCTTTACTAGATTTGATTAACTTTCAATTTTTTTTCTTGATTTTTATTTCATTATTCTTTTGTTTTTGTATATATATGTGATTTCATTTTTTTTTTAATACAGGATAAAGTGTCGGAAATTTTGGTTCATTCGTGCGGAATGCAAAATATTGAAAAGTGAAGCATCATTGAACTGGGGTGTAGATAGAAATTGTATTCGGGAAGGAATGAAGCATTCAGATAGGATGGAGTAATCAACAACTTAATCCTTTCCAATGGAATGGGTCATTCCATTCCAAGGCTTGTTCCATCAAACCAAATGGATGCTTGTTGATATATTGTATGTGTTGTATGATCATTTTTGGTATTTGGTCTTGTCTATCACACTGTATTCTTGTTGTTCTTTCAGTCTCTGGTATCTATTTCGTTTGTCTCATCTACTTGCTTACAAATGAGACCAGGCTTCCAAGGAGATGGCTCTTTATAGTTCAAATCATAATGGATCAGCGCCTTCAACATATTTGAGGATGTCATGAAAGATATTTTTTGAGTTCAGATTCAAATACTCATATTGTGCAGGCAAATGATGCTCCATGGCCAATAATCCAGACAAACTCTGTCACCTGCAGCACGGATCTCCAGATGGATGATGGATGATCGATCCGATCCATAGGCCTCAACCCTGGGAAGGCTACTGAAGTCGAGCAGTTTATCGTTTGGAGGTTGGACGACTCAACTGATGACAGCCACTGGGTGATGTACATGGTGTTTACTTGAACTCTGAGCTACCTAGAATAGGTCAGCCATGAGCCACGGTATCATATCCCCTGCAATAGCGAAGTTCTTGAGTTCTGTTCGTGCGTTTGGTGAAATGCATTCATCAGTGTCAATGTATAAAAAGTTATGGTAAAAGTTCAGTTCCTGTAAACTATATAAGCTTTCAATATTACCGGCCATGTTCATCATAGAAAGGACACGAAAACCCTTGGATTGCTGGCATCGATCCACACCAACCTGTGTTTCATTTTTGCAAATTCCATCTTTCCTTGAACAAACTACTCATTGAGAAGTTCTGACACCATAGTTTTAATTCAGTAGGCTCGCGACACCATGGGGCAACAAAATGATATGAAAAGATCAATGTGCCGATGTGCGACATGAACAAAACTAGCATAGTTACTGACAACAAATTTATCAATTAGTCGTTTCTAGGGAAGGAACATACAGTTAACATAGTGTACCTACAACACCCTTTGTCCTACAATAATGATCGCAACATTTTAATCTAACACACATATCGATTCATACAACGACGATCAAATATATTTTTTTTTTAAAAAATTATTATAAAACATCAATCGTTGTACAAATTACGTATTTCAAATTATAGAACGATCAAACACAATTTGATATAAAAACGAAACTTATATTCATATATATAGAATAGTACAAAATTATTATGGGACTGATACATAATACTAAGAGACCATCAAGGCAATAAAACAAGCAAAACTCAACGACCAGACAACAATAGCTTTGCATGTCACAAACACAACTTCTCTTCAATAAACAGCTCCGCGCTTTGATGATCAGAGATTCTTCAAATTTGTGGATATGAATACAATTCTTCAAATTTGTTCAATATATGATCAAGTAGCATACACAAGTGAGAAGGAATTGGAAGAGGAGGAATGACATGACATAAAAAGGAGGAATAATTACACGATATATAAGGAGCAATTAGATTTCCCGAGCTAGTATGGCAGAGCTTTGCGGAGAAAGAACAACTTCTTACCAGGACCACGTTTCCGAGTCCTAGCTTGATAGATCATTGGGTTCTGTTCATCAGCAAACCCAACCTCTAGGGTGATATAGTGCTTCAAACCAACGTGAATTTGCTCCAAGGCCTTGATGACTCTAATAAACTCCATCTTCTTACCCTGGTGGTTCACAAAGACATTCCACGGCAAGTGAATAACCAACATAATCGAGGTCGGGATTGATGATGGATTGGTAGGGCTGTATGCAATGGAGAGATAACAAACCTGCTGATTCTGCTCCACTCTCCTATTATGCTCGTCGACAGCAAATTGGGCCATCTCTAGGACAATTTTGTTTCTTTCTGCATTCTTGACAGGCCAGATGGTGTCCCACTGGGGGATATTGATCCTTGGAACATCAAACCCCTGCAATGGATTTGGATGTCATCGCATTTTGAACAAAGAATTACAAGTAATTTGTCCAAGCCTTGCAGAGCAATAAAATTAATAAATGAAGGATCATAAGAATAAGATGAGCACATATGATATGCTCTGTTCATTATGCATAAAGAAGCAAAATTACAACATATAATCTTACGCCCCCATCGGATAGCGTATTGGTTGTAGCATGTCAATTTTCCTATAAGGAACTTTGTTTGCTTATTGTTCACCGATCCCTCTACCACCCCCTCAGTCAGATCGTAGATTACAAACAAAAAATAAAAAATCGTGTTGCACGCAATAGTCCCAAATCTCCAACCAGTCCTATACATTTCCATATCCCACCTCCTCGCCACATCGAAATACAGATGCACACCAACCACATCCGGAATGCTGCTAATCCATATATCTACATGACGAATCTCTTACCGCGATCCAAGAGTTAATCAGATCATATTAGCATAGTTCATGACACAAGCTTTGTGGACGTTAGAGCGATGCTCAAAATAAAAACATAGAATTAACACAATGATCGAGAAGATTGGACAAAGGAATAGCATAGGACAGATTAGGATAGTTATAAGCACCTCGCTTGTTTTCCAGCGGTGGTAGAAATCATTCAGAGTCTGGCAAATCTTCTCGACCCTCCAACACCTAAGTTCACCATGACGGCAATGTGACTTCTTCCATTCCTTAGCCTTCGCCTTTTCCTCGTCCCCGTCCTCGTCCTCCTCGCTCTCCTCCTCCACTTCTTCTTCCTGCTCCTGCTCCTACTCCTCCTCTTCCTCCTCCTCTTCCTCCTCCTCTTCCTCTTCCTTCTCCTTCGTATCAGCCATCGCCGCAGTCGAAACAGTTATCACCGCTGTCGAATCAGCCATCGCCGCCTTCGCCTCCTCCTCCGTACAAGTCATCGTGGCGGGTGATCGAGGAAGAAAACCCTAGTTTTTGTGTATTAATTGACGAGGAAGACGAAACCCTAAAGGCCTAAACGTCGAAGATTGTGGAACTCTCGCGATATACTGCATGCCAATAGAAAACACGACCTGTATTTATTAATTGTACTACTAGTTTCAATATTGGGCCTGCCCCTAAAATATTCAAACAAAGTCCAAATAAATTGATGGACAAAATCAACTTATGACTGAATAAATCCAATCTGTTTTTTTTAAAAAGAAAATCCAATCAATGGGAAAATTTGACAAAATTACATAATGCAATTTTCTCTTGTGTTATAATATCCATTTTTATTCATATAATAGTTCATATATATTGAATTTTAGTGAAAATATATGATATATCATTTATACATTAATTATTGATATTACAGAAATGCTAACGGATACTAAAAAATAGGTGAAATTTTCTGTAATTTTATCCAATTTACCTCTCAATTTCAATACTTTTTTGGGGGCTTTTTTTTCACTTAAGTCATTCAATTAAATTAAATTTTCATCCAAAAAGAATTTTCTAAGTAAAGAAAATATTTTTGAGCTGAATGATCAAGATTTTTTTTTTTTTTTTCGCTTTGAATTTTAGAGTTAAATTGGAATGATTACCAAAATTATACAATATATTCGATAGAACAACAAGAACAATATTCCAAGACGAAATCTACGGATCTTATTACTATTGTTATGCAATTAATTCATATTCGATTATTGAGAATAATATTCGATTTATATGAAAAATATCTTAACCATCTTTCTTTTTTATAAGGCCCATCAATCCTAAAAAGATCCCAGCCCTTCACAAACTTCCCTCGGTGTCATGGCTCCTCTCTATACAGATGCAGATGTCAGTAACTTGGTAAAAACATTTAACTGTCACGCAGCCTTTGAAACACATAGTTCAAACGACCAAACGATAGATGACAAATTTGCATACATGACAACTTTATGACGAGCCTTTCACCTAAACTTTTGGGTTTCCACCAACACTATTGAGACTTCCGTACTCATGTCCCCTAATCTTCGGGAAGGTGAAACAAGCAGGTTCCAAAGATTTCAGCATGTTGAAGATCAGAGAGTCTAGGAGTCAGTAAGCTCTCCAGATCCAGAGAGGGTCATTTACCACCTCAACGAGCCTCTCTCCAAACAGGAGAATCTTGAACCGTGCATAGGCATTTTCACAATGTTTAGGTCAACACCATCTCCTTGTTTAGTGGCCGGAGAATGAGGCGGTGGGGAGCTCAGGACGGTGGCGATAGCAGTGAAGGTGAGGACAATGGCGACGGCGGTGGATGTGAGAATGGTGGCGGGGCAGGGAGGGTTGAGGAGGAGGGGGAAGAGAGCGTGGGAAATTGAGATAAATTATATGTTGGTGAAATTCTTTTTATAATATATTTTCGTGAATATTTTTAAATTTTTATATGTTTGAATTATTTATTGTATTTTATCTTATCTTAATTTTATTATATTATCTTAAAATTTTAAACTTATAAAGATTTGACATAATTCCTAAAATATAAATAATATCAATTACTAATTATTTAATAATTAATTGAATTTTCTGTATACCGTGCGTAAGTTTACACACGGCCAAACTAGTGATAGTCCTAATTTCCAAGAAAAATTCCGCACGCCCGAAATTCGATCACATCCCCCTTAAAATCTCAAAACCAATCTCATCCATCCGTTAACACCACCTTAAACAAAAATCAACGGTCTAAACCCACGATCCGCGTCGCCTCACGTCCACCAATCACATCCCACCTCTCAATCCTATAAATACAAAACCCAAAACGCATCCATCTCTCATCTCAAAACCATTTCAGAGTTCCTCCGTCATTTTCTCATCCCGCACAAACCAAATAAACAAACCCCTTTTGCAATGGCTCCCAAGGCAGAGAAGAAACACATGGCCGAAAAGGCCCCTTCGATAACAGAAACCAAGAGGAAACCCAAGGCTGAGAAGAAGGTGAAGAGGAGCGTCGAGACATACAAGATTTATATCTTTAAGGTTTTGAAACAGGTGCATCCTGATATCGGGATATCGAGCAAGGCGATGAGTATTATGAATAGTTTTATCAATGATACGTTTGAGAAGTTGGCGCAGGAGGTGTCTAGGCTTGTAAGGTATAATAAGAAGCCGACGATCACGTCTAGGGAGATCCAGACTGCGGACAGGTTGGTGTTGCCAGGGGAGCTTGCGAAGCATGCTGTGTCCGAGGGGACGAAGGCTGTTACCAAGTTTACTTCGTCTTAGAAATAAGTTAGGTTGTGGTTATGAATTTATTGTATAATATTAGTTGTTTGCAAGTTCTCTGCAATAAATATCTGTTGGTTGAATACATAGTATAATGCACTAATGATAACCATGAAAATCATAATATAAATATTCTTTGTCTGTTGAGGTAGATGAAGAAAGTAATCGTAGCTCAAGATTAAGCTGGAAAACCTTGGAAAATTCTTGGATAATGGACCTATAGGCCAAGTCAATAAGTAAAGAATCATCAGCATTGTACATTCCGTTTCTTGTGCTACTGCTGGATGCTTGATCTTTCTCCAGAATGGATCTGATGCTTCCAACTCCATGGTCTCTTATTCCACAAGGAATGATTCGTTGAAAAGGAGAGAGATCCATTGCGACGTTTAGTGCTAAGCCGTGATATGTTATCCAGTTAGCCACCCTTATGCCGATCGCTGCCAACTTCTGATCCCCTGTTACATGAGACAAGAAGGGGATAAAGATATCAGCCTTCATATAGAAGATAGAAGTGCTACACTGCCTGAATGGAATGAAATCTAAGTCCTGATTGATAACTCTAAAAGCCGTCCTGGAGGGAATTCTTACCAACCCACACGCCTGTGTGCTTTTCAAGCCGTGAAGCCTTGATTGCGAATGTTGATGTAAGAACACGAATCACCACCTCTTCAAGGGCCCTAAGGTACCAATGAAGATCCATCTAGTGATTTCGCAAGTTGAGTATTGGGTACATAACCAGCTACACCCAGAAGACAATTTTTTTTTTTTTTAAAAAAAGGTAACGAACAGAACTTGAGAACGAAACTTAGACATGGTTCAACACGGAACTGTTGACCGAATAAATTCACATGAAGAAGAACTTGATAAGGAAAGAAAGTAATGTAAGGGGAACGACCAGGGCTGTAAACGAGCCGAGCCGAACCGACACAGTGTCCGGCTCGGGCTCGCCCTATTTTGTGAGCTCGAGCTCGGCTCGATTACATTTCGAGCCGAGCTCAAACTCGACTTGATAGGCTCGATTTCGGGTTCACTTCATATTTTTCTTAAAAAATATTTGAATATATATATTAATATATAATATGAAATATGTAAATAATATATATAATTTATATATGAGTCTCATTTAGGCTCGCGAACCGTTCGAGCCGAGTATTAATGTGCTCAGACTCGGCTCAATTAGGTACTCGAGCTCAGGCTCGGCTCGAAAAAACCGAGTCGAACTCGAGTATTGGTCGAGCCGAGCCCGAGTAGCTCACGAGTAGCTCGGCTCATTTACACCCCTAGGAGTGACCATGTACCTGTCCTGGTCCATGATACGTGACCTCACCACCAAGCTCTGTTCTGATAACATCATAAGGGGAATTTTCCATGTCGAAGTTCAAGTACTGCTCAGAACTTCCAGTACCCAGTGTGAACACCGGATGGTGCTGAAGAACAATGACTGTATCAGGAGATTCGTGATTCGTCTCAATCAACACCTTCTCATTCACTATCGCCTTCTGCAAATGCCATGCTTTTCTATAAGGCACAAGCTCTCCATGAAGACCAATAAGTTCGCATCTGTCACATCAAAATTCAGAACCCAAATAATCGTACTCCTACTGAGCTTTATAGTTAAAAGAAAAGTGCGACAGTCATATAGGCAATTCTGTGAAAAATGAAATCTGTCTATAATATTGCCAAAATTCAGGTGCATTTTAACTAACCTTCTAGAGATATTGCTAGCCAGCGAGGTTGATCTGAGATCATGTGAGCAATTGGAGATGGATAAGCCGCGGTGTGGATGAGGTTTACAGGAAGGGCTTAAACTTTGACTGGTTGCATATATCACCCATGATAGAGGGGTCGCAGTGAAGATCATTTTATATCAAAGTGCAGTAGATGTTATCAGACATCATTTATTCATTAGCGTCAGTACCCGACATGACCCCTTGGCATAGCACATCGAAAATCAAGATTAATTTCTCGATTATAAGATGTCGTCCAACAACAAAGTACCACAAGACACGAGAAGATCTACAAGTGTATACTGGCCGAGATGAAGTTTTTGTAGAGACCCGAAACTTCTACATGATGGAACACAAAACACGCTATGTTTCTTTAAAAGGAGATCCCGAATCGAATAACCCGCAAACCCGGAGGACCATTTAAACCAACTTTCGCTAACGGAGTCACCACCACAAGACACACTATGTTTGTAGCCATAAAAAAACGCCTGATTCTAGTAAAAAAGTCACACAACATAAAAATATGCATACTTAGATTCCGCATAATCTTCGTATCTCCAACAACAACCGATAAGCACATTATATTTATCTCATCCAAGCGCTAATAGATGGTGAAAGCTTTAAGTTGGAAGCACAGTCGGGTAAGCATTGTAACATAAGAAGGCGACGCATCATCACAAGTTGTGCGATAAAGAAAAGATTAGATTTAAGTGTTAAAGCTCGTCCGTGATAAAGTTAGATCACGAGACGGCTTTGTTGCTGTTAGGCCTTTGTTTTGCATCATAATCCCTGCCTTCAAGTAAAGCATAAGCATACACCAAGCCAGCTCGAGGACACCATTACCATTCCCCACTTGTGTGTTGATCCAACTTGCTTGCAACAAGGGCATTCTACGTGAGTTTTGGCCAACTTTTTAACATGATATCACAAGTTGTAACCTCAAAAGGCGAGAGTAGTTCGCCGACTGTTATTCAAGTTGCAAGCTTATAAGCGGCTATGTAATTTCCAGATCGATGCTTGTTCTCCTGATTAATCCGGGCGTTGCACCCGGCCATACCTTGTAACGAGTTGCGGAAATCAATCAACCAACTGCTCGGCTTTAAGATATACCTTATAAAGTTCCACATTAAGCAGTCTACCATAACAATCGGCACATTAAGCAGTCTACCATCGTTAGCTCGAATATTGGCTGCCAAATCAGTACCTAATTTATTCACAGTATAAGCGTTACAAGTACATTGTTAGGTGTGCCTATTCTTTTATGGACTAGAAGAAACAGAGTAGGGGAGCACAAATACAGCTCCACATGTATAGGAGATTAAAGAAATTCCTTTTAGTGGATCATGTGGAAGTTGAAGTATATCAGCAGCTTGATTGATGATTAGATGAGTGAAAGGGGCCCTGAAAGCCTTTCTATCCACTTAACTTTGGGCCATTTCAGTTGTAATAGGAACAAAAAGGGTAAAGTTCTTAGCTTTCACTGTCAACCAACAAGAAATTTCAACCAACAAAAACAGCACTATACAATAAAAAGATTACCTTTTGCTTTAAGACAAGATTAGAACATGATGTAACCAATAGGGTAAGGATGTGATTATTCAACCATTCAGACCGTTTTAATATTTATGATAAGGTCAGAAAATTTAATGTTATCGACGTTAGATATGATGATATCGAACAATAAAAATCTCCTTCAAATTGAAGTTTTATGAAGACCAAATATAAGAAATTCCAAGTTGCAGTTAGCCTAACCAATACTCTTGGCAACATCACAGTTAATCGGTGATCCATATCAAGTGAATTAATCAACCATTGAACAAGTCATTATCCAAATAGTATTGATAAATGAACAGTATTCAATGGAACAGTATACCACCATTTCTTCCTAATCCCCAAATCAACGAATCAACTTCATCAAATCCAAATCAAATATATCAAATCAATAATGACAATCAACCATTGTTGAAGCAGAAGCAGAAAAGATCAGATTCTTCTCATTCCCTCCAAACACAAACTTCCTCTCTTCAATCTCCTTATCTTCCCTTGCAGGAAGATTCAGATCAAAACCCAACAATTCCTTCACCTTGATCTTCCCTTCCCCACCACGGCCCTGTATCGCCCTGTGTCGCCTCATGTGGCCGCCCAGCGCCTGTCCTGACATGAAAGTCGCACCACATATGGTGCAGTCATGTAACCTACTTGGCCTATATGTAATGCGATCACTTCTTGCAACCGCAATCTGTAACGAAAGGGTCGGAATCTGATCATGGGAAGTGTCTAGGAGAAGTGACGGCGACACCCTTTTGGGTTCTGTTGGAGAAGATGGCATGAGACCGAGGAGAAGTTTTGGTCTCTTGTGGCTCGCCCTGTGCCCGCCGAGTGCCTGGAATGAAGGGAAACATCTGTTGCACGTCTTACATTCATATGATCCTGTGGTTGTTGCGGTAGTGGTTGTGGTTGTGGTGGCGGTGCCTTGGGCGAGGAGGATGAGGCAATTAGCCATATCCTGTTCTTCTTCTGTAACATGGCCTGATTCGGTATAGGAAGTGGCAGAGGAAGTCGTCGTGTCTTCGGAGATGGTGAGGGCAAGTGGGGAGGACGGAGTCCTCGGCCGCTTGTTGGTAATGATCACACATGTAGGAGGCAATATGTTGTTATCTTGATCATGTTCCATGGAAGAAAATAGGTTTGGAGATGGTCAAGGGTAGGGAAAAGAGTGGTGATGAGGTTGTTATAGGGAGGGAAAGGGAGAGGATGGAAGACTAGTGAATGGTTAGAAGAAAAGAATGTGATGGGTGAAGGATTGGTTTTAAGTGATAGTATTAGAAGGAATAGTTTGAGGAAGGAAGCTTCTGCTCTCAATCAACTGTATGCTTTTCTTGGTGTTATAAACTATAGTTCGAGATAATATTATCGAGAATACAATCTATATTGATATTTGAATGCTCGAAATAACAACGCATATAGATTCTGTGTTATTTTATTTATTGTCAATTGATTTTGAGATGAAATCCTAAAGACTTAATAGATATATTACATTATAACTTGATCATTGATATTGTTGCCAATTGGTGTTGAAAAGACGTTATTTTTCCTCTTGTTTAGTTAAGCAATAGAATATACTAAGCTTAGAAGCATAAACTTGCGAGTTAGGGAAGGAGTAGAGGCGTGGAATGTGTAATAAAGAGGGAATGAAAAGGAATAAGTGAAGCATGAGAGTATAATGAGAGGATGAGAGGGGAGAGGGGAAAGGGGAGAGTGAGATTCGGTTGGCTTTGAAGCAAACCCTTTTACCTCTCCTCAACGATTCCTCTTTCTCCTCCTGTTAGTCTCCCAAGAGGAGGTTTAGATTGCAAGTTTTAGGACCCTAGGTTTAGATACCAAGTTTAAGAACCCTATACAAGCCACCACGAACCGTAATTCTTACCGTGTTATTAAGAATATAAACTCATTTTACGTTAGATCGAGCTGGATATAAGTTGTTAGATCGAGTTGGATATAATTTGAAGAGTTTATCATATATAATATCTCATCTTGTTTTCCAAATGTCATAAAATATATCGAATCCTTGATCTCATGATTAAAAAAAATGAAATGGTGCTTTATCACTAAAACCCTCTGAATCCCTAGATCAAGTGTGAACCATAGTGCAGATCATAATTATGCTATCATTGATTCCTTAATCCCAGGAAATTAAGTAGTGAGTTTCACTAAAAACCTCTGAATCCCTAGATCAAGTGTGAACCATAATGCAGACCATAATTGTGTTATCGTTGATTCCTTAATCCCAGGAAATTAAGAAGTGACAATATCTCACGTTCAGTGAATCATTGACTTAATCAGTCGGGTTTATGCTTTGGTTCATACACTAGGCAATCAATAGCTAGAATTTGCTGCCATGCCCAAAAAATACGCCAGGTTCTTAGTCACAATAATTGGCATTTGGCAATATAAAAGATTATCTTATCCTATGCTATATACTTTGCTAGTGCATCCAATAATAGCTAGATTGTTGATCATGGTACAACATGGCATTGTACTCCTTGAGATTAATTAATCAGTGATAATGTTATGTTTTGCGTTGCAACTCGAAACAACGAAAAACATAACGCTAACGAACAACGAAAAACACAGAACGTTGAAGGTGGCATCAGTGAGTTGCAAGCAGATTCCTTGTGTGATTAGCATTTTATGGCAATCACAGGGTTCACGATTCATCACTCCCGTAATCCCATCAGTGAACTAAGAAGGGATATCATGTCATTGTCGCCTAACTTCCAATTGATAGAAACACAGTTATCGACTGACACCTTATTATTCCATTCACAAGACTCAAACCCATCAACCATATGAGTTCGTCAACTACTAATGCCACAATTCATACTACATTATTGAACTATTGTATCTACTCGCAGAAGATAACTTTTACACAAATTCACGAGGTACAAGCCAAAACATAAACCCTAATAAAAATATTTTACACCCACAAACATCAAGGGACCAAAAAAAAAAAAAACAAACAACATTCATCTACGAGCTCTGGTGATGATCAGAAGCAAACATCATCTTGAGATTAACAAACGCAAGAAACCCGGCCCAACCCAAACACGGCATTACCAAATCCCTAGCCATCGGATTCACCCTCCTCGCCACCCTGCTCCACCTCCACAGCCCACCACCCACGGCCGCTGCCACCACAAGCCCGGCCCAATTCAACCCAAACCTAAACACAATCGGATCCCAAGCCAGCCCAAGGCCCAACAGGCCAAAATACAACCCCGCAGCCGACGGGTCTCTGTGAAACCCACCCTCGGCCCATACTATCCACGCCGACAGGCCCAATAAGGACACCGAGGCTAAACAAGTCATGTGCAGGGCCCAGTGGGGCGGGATCCAATTGGGCCGCGATGGGCCGCCGCCCGGCCCGCCACCGAAGAAGTATATGTTTGTTAGGGTCAGGAGGACCGGGACTAAGACCGCGATTGATAACGATCTTAGGCCTCGTTTCGCTGATGCCATTCTTCTCTGTTTTTTCGCCCGATTAACATCACCTCCGTCCGTGGTGGCGGAGGTGGTGGTGGGGTCGGGGGAGGAATCCTTTGTTGTACGGTGTTTGAGGTTGCTGGAATCCATGTTTGATGATTAACGTTTAATTTTGAGGATGATATGTTTGTTTGATCATATAGGAAATGGGGATAGAATTGTCTGGTCACGGTTGAGGAGTGGGTTGGGTGACACGTGGAGGAATGTGGAGGCGGGGTGTGGACACTTCAGTGCCACGTCGAGAGAAGAGCGGGGTGTGCGGTGAGCCGGTGATGGATAATGGAGAGATTGCGAGTCGAGTTTGTGAGGAAGATGAAATTTCGGGCTTGATGGATGGAGGCCAAGAGTTTGCGGGCTGGACAGATTGAGGATTTTCGGCCAAGCCCATATGATGGCCCATTGAATGGATCATTTTGCACAAACTTTTCATAAAGGAAACATACATTACCCACATATCTCACGAAGCGTGAGGTATGGGAAGAACATCCTGCAAGACCCTCACTAATATACACAATATATCTCTATTTTTTGAGAGAAAGATTGTATTTTTGATGTCTTAAGATGTCGAAATCTTAAAAGAACTTAAGGAAAACAATTTTATCATTGAACCAACTTCTCTCAACATTTCACAAACTTTTGATAAATCTGGGATAATTTCAGAGATCAAAACTCAAGTGAATAGCATAGTTTGATAAAATACTCCTGCAATATTACAGTTGCAATTAATGAGGGTTTTTTTTTTTCACATATGCAATACAACAGATACCAAAGCAAAGATTCATTCAGGAGAATATTTGCAAGATCGACGACAAGTGCTTAAGAACTTCAAGCTCGCCAAAATGTTGATAATACTGCCTCGATCGACCTGTGTCTTCCATTGATGAGTACTTCTGCTTTGGCAGAAAATCTCCTTTCAGAGACTGTAACTCGCTAGATCAATCGCCATGTCCAAGATCTGGATGCATTCAACATAAGCACATAAGCATACTAACTGGAACGGAACAGAGCAACAAACTACTAGTGTCGGACTAGGTAACATGAATGCGCTCAGGCTCCTAAAAGCAAGACTATAAGGATAACTGTTGGAAACATATATGTGTGCCGTGTTGGCATCCATCATGACGATCAGCACAGTCTTTAAAGAAAGACATAACATATATATGAACCAAGCAGCATTGCCATTTTCTAACCAAGGAACCAGGAGTTTACCCTCCCAACAGTTTTGAGTTCCCGGCCAACCGGTTCCAAAAATTTCAAGTCCACTCCTACTGGCCACACCTGTAAATGCAATGCGATCAAAATTAATGATCATGGATACCATGACCGCGAAAAGTTCACCAGATCAGGCAATAAAACTATTCAGCACCAGAGAGGTCAGTCATGTATGTAACATTCTATAATATAATCTGAAGCATGTGTGATTAACTCTTCAGGGCCTCTTCGCATCTAAGGTCAGCATGTGGAACGCTATATATATACGGCATGGTTTATCCTTGGCGTTCGCCTCAGAATATGCCTTCGAGCGATTATAGCGTAGAGAAACTATGATAATATACCTTCAAACCAAGCAATTCGACAGAAACAGATTGCCCAGGTACAATGCAATCTGGTCCAGCTGATTCAACCACAGCATCAACTGCCAACCCTTTTCCTATTGGATCCATTTCCTGCACAACAACAAGAAATCACATTAATAACACAATCACAAAAATTTAGAAAATGGATCATCATCAAACTAACTCAAAACACACTTCAATCAAAGCCCAAAACACCAAAAATCATTACATTTTTGAAAACCCAAAATCCTGAATTTCACGGGTAGAAACACACCAAAAGGGCAAATTTCACCACATTAAATGGCTATAGGGTGTAAAAGAAGAGAAAGATTATACCTTGATGATGGAAAGGGCATAATCGGATTGAGGGTTTTGAGGGACCCTAAGAGCAGGGGAAAGATGAATTTTTGGGATGGGTCTAACCCCAGTGGTTTCTCTCCATGGAACATCTCTTTGAAGAGTGATTGCCCCCTCTGTTGCCATTGAAATCAAGCTAACAAATTGCTTTTGCAAGGAGCAAATTGTTTTTGCTTGGTTTGAAGATGATGATGAGTGGATAGAGAGTTGAATGTGGATTGATGATATTGAGTGAAGATGTGGAGAGTTGAGGCTGTTAGAGCTGCCAATGAGGAAATTTGGATTATGTTATCCACATTGGGGATTTGTTTCGATGGTTTGAATGGACAGCTTAGATAGATAGATGATGAGGATGATAACTTGTGCGATCGGTGGGTTGGTTTGGTGAGACTTGGCTGTTAAAAAGAAAGCAACTATTAAACCCAAAAAAAAAAAGGAAAAAAAAAAGACAACTATCACAGAATATTTTTTTTTGATAAATTATTTCTTTTGGGGGATTTCTTGACATTATCAAAATCTGTTTTGAAAATATCAATTTTAAAAAAATAAAATAAAAAATTGCTTCAAGAAAAACTAATCAGAGATGAACTTGTTAAGTTCAGAGTAAAACGTGCATGAAAAAATGGACGGGTGATACGATTGCACATAAGCGTTGCATTATACTCTGTACATGTTCATGAGTTTTCGTGGCGTATGTACATCCTTCTTGCAACTCAGTTTACTGTATACATCCTTCTGAATATCATTGAACACTGTCGATGCAAATAGCAAACCCTGAAAGGCAGTAAGGCAGAGGCAGATATGGGAAGTTTCGCAGGCCTTTAGTCAGAACAAAAAATCTCATGGCTTGAGGAATTGCAAAAGACACACCATCTTGATAAGGATTCAGCAAGAATTTCAGCGATATGGGGATTCGTCTCTACACTGTAACCATGTGTTCTTCCGCGGCTTCAGCCAGTCTTTTCCACGTCGATTCTCGCTGCTCTTCTACCTCTTTAGCTCTGGCTTGCTTCTCTTCGTATTGCTGCTGGCATTTGTCAAACAACTCGACGTCCATTTCCAAGAACATCTTGCGGACGTTGATGGTGAGTCCATGGATAGCCTGGTTCCAGTGAGTCTGGATGTTCTTCTCGAACGCTTCAAAAATGATGGGAAGGACAATATTACGATTCTGAGCGATTAGACTGATTATGAGCTCGTTATTCCACAAAAAAAGGGCTCGTTCAGCAACCTGCAATACAATTATTCCTCGTGAATAAAATTAACTCTCAAGTATTTAACAAGCAGGATACTATCAAAGATGATTAAAATCCCAATTATGCACATGAATCAGTTAATCTGGTCCAAAGGCGATAACTCAGCATATAATGCAACAAGTGCTAAGTTCGGTGTCGAATTGACCAACCTGAAAATGAGGACTGTTAAGGCACCGAGCAATCTGCCTGAAAAGAGGAACCATACAGCACTGGAATTCCGCTGGCTGAGTTACCTCAAGCACCTCTTCCAGCTCCCCAAGGAAAATAACTTCCTTGTGGCAGTTCGTAACCGGCCAATACTTCAACAACCCTCTGATCACAGTATCAGCTAGCTTGTAATCTTTCTCCACAAACTGTGTGATGCAATAAGAAAGCTGATTATGATACAAAGAAATAGACTTAGGCTTGTGAAGCGGAATCAGAACTTGGACAAGAAATAACTTATGTTCCTCCTTCATGGGCAACGCAAAACCATTGATGATACTTCCAAGGATCTCAAGAAGCTCGCCAATCCCAGGATGCCTCCCGGTCTCATACACAAACCTATAGAATATGTTTTTAATCGCGTTCCTAATGAAAGGCCGATGAACCATAAACTTCATATAAATCCTATGAACTATAGTCTTCACATACTGTCTCTCCCTTGGATCCTCCGAATCAAACAAGTCAAGCAACTTCAACACGAACACATGATCAAGATACCGCTTAGCAACCTTCGTATCTGTCTCCTGTGACACCACATATCTCAAAACCACATCGTAAACCAATTGCAAATGTGGCCAAGACGGCTCAACATACGGCTCCTCCTCTTCCAAATCCACAACCTCAACACCCAAACTCTCGTGCAACGAAGGAGGCAAACACCGGAATATATTCACCGCCACCATCTTCACCATTTCCTCCTGCACATTCTCGTGAATCTTCCCCGTACCCGATTGCACATAATCCACAATCTCCGACAACGTTTGCCTCTTAATCTCCTTCTCCTTCACCGACTTCAATGAATCCGTGAAATCGAACTGGTAACAACAAATCTGCAACTTCCTAAGAAACAAAACCTGCCTATCCGAAACTGGAACCTCCCTAAACATCGGCAGGGCCTCGATCACATCCGCTGGTGCCATCACAGGCGCTGCAACCACTATAACACCACTAATATCCGAATTCGGACCCGCTGATCCAGGCGGGCCGACCCGGGACGCATGATTAACAACGATATCGGCCCTCGAAACCTCACCGCAGCCCCGGTGATCCGATAACCCATACCCGACAGTTGAGTCCTTCGATTTCGAGCCCTTTTTGGGCCCGCGTTTGATGATCTTCTTAAACATAGTGAATTTCCCACCTTTGGGCACAATTCTAGAAACCCTTTTGTCCCCTCTACCTAACCCTAAATCAATACGATAGGAGGAGAAACACGAAAGGGTTCGAATTTCGCCTGAGAGAGGCGAATTGGGGAACAAGTGGGACATTTTTGGGGATTTTATGAACTAATTGATATGATCAAGGGGTTAGTAGGGAATTGAGTGATGGAGATGAGGATTCAGTGGAAAATTTATGGATCGATGTTGGGGATCGATTGGTGAAGTTAGGGTTTATGATTTGGGGATGAAATGGAGGAGACGAAGAGACGAAATGGGAGAAGAGACAGTGAAGAAACAAATGATTTTGGCTTTTAATTGAGAAATGTTTACCGTATATTTCTCTCAACCCATTTCACCCGTTTCAATAAAATCACACAAAACAAAATTATTGGTATAAAATGCTATGTGAATCTTTTTGTGGATATATTCCAATTTGTTAATTGGCCAACATTATACTTACATATTTATCACAATCACAATAGTTGTTGGACAGAATAAAAAAGAACTTAGTTCATTATATCCATAGCTATGTAAGATTGGTAGTACATTTAACACAAATCAAACATTTGGAAAATAACAGGCAACACACCAAGATATAATGCTATAATGCATATACATGGGGATAGCCACTTACTATACATTGAGCCAGTGGTTTTGCTACTTCATGCACGACTCGTGAGTTCATGTCCGACATGAAAAAGGACATTAGCAACGAGAAAATTTTGATTGAGTACTCGAACCACACAAATCATCAACAAAACTTTTATAGGAATAATATCTTATGTTAAGATACAAAAATCCCATTCGTAATCAATGAACATAACATTTCTGCAAATAGAAAGAATAATCGCAACAAAACGTTACAATCGTGATTCTTGGGGGAAAAAAAAAGGTCTCCTTATTGTTTAAATATGAATAAGATAAATTCAAAAGATGATATAAAGACTGACCTATCGTATCGTGTTATGCTGCATAAAAAGATGATATAAAAAACAATGTTCTACACTACACGACATTTTCTTCTCGGCCGCACAAAGTAACAAAGATTCTCGTACCTTACTCGTCACCAAAAACACGAAAATTCTCCACGCGCAATTGACCCACATGTGATACTGAAACATTATACCATAATGGATTATTGATCGCATATTCTTTCCTCTCCTTGGCCGGCGAAGGAATTTAATCCCCCACGTTTCCGCCCACTCCCCTCTTTTTCCATTCACTTCCTTCCTCTTTCCCCTCGTTTCCTTTCTTGTTAAACTATTTGCGCACAACACTTTCCACCAACTTTCCTTTCCCACAGCACATCAACTTCCTTTCCTACCTTTAAATTCCCCCAATCTTCACCCACGAAACCCAACACACACACATAGAAGCCCGTCTCTTCATTTCCGAACAGCAGTAACTCACAGCAGTAATTCGGATAATCCTGTCAATTGACGGGATCTGGATTTTCCATCCCAGCAAAAACTTTCATATTGGAAGAGGAAATTCTATGGCGAAGGGTAACAGTGTGCAGAGATCAGCACAGATGATCAACTGGGTCGAGGAGGCGGCGCCGCCCCAGCTTATCATCCCGCAACAGAGGTCGTCGGGTTCTCCGAAACTGGACACCATTTTGGAGGAGGATAATAATGGGAACAAATCGCAGGCGAAGGGAGAGGCTCTGTCCAAGAGGACTATGGCTTCGCGGTTGATCACAAGTTGAAGGCTTTTCTGTTCTGTTTTGTGGTTGTTGCTGTAATTTTCTTTTTGTTGTGGGTAGTGTGTACATGGTGGGGGTTGTGAAATGTGGTATTTGGTGTGGAATTTTGCTTAATGATCATATGATGTCATGAATTTCATGTAATAGATCAAAGTTTTGGGGAACTGCCGTGAATGAATATCATGTAACAAGTGATATTTGTTATGATAGGTTTGCAGTTTAAGATCGATGAGAAGTTTTAAGGTATACAACATTAAAGCGTTGATGCAGAAAATAGAAATAGGTGCATAAATGAGATTTGAGTTTATTATACACTTACTAACTTCGCAGGCCAACTGGTAAATGGGCCGGGCGGGGCCCAAACCCATCTCACAGAGCCCACAAGCCCACCTTCGAATGTATTCGTTCATTCCACACTCTCGACATAGAAACTCACGAATTCTCATCTCTGATTCCACCCTAAAAACAGAAATCACAGATCGAAATCGAACCTCGAAGATCAAACACACGAAATCGAAGATGGTGAGTTATATCAATCCGATCTCATTTCGTTTCGATGAGATTCATCGGATTCTGAGATCTCTGTTCTTTTTCTTTTGATTCTCAGTTTCATCGTTCCTCGCATCAACGATCGATTTGATGAATCTCTGGAATTGATCGATTATGATGTTGGTTTGTTGTTTTTGGCAGGTTTGTTTGATGTGTCTGTTGCCGCTTTTCCTGATCCCGATCGTCAACGCTTTGCCCCTCTTATTCGATCTCATCATGGTGAGGGTTTGTTTATTTTATTTGTGCCTTTGAGTTGATTCCATTGATTGAGGGATTTCGAATTCATTTGATTTTTTTGTGGATTGTTTGTGAGTTGAATTTGGTTGATTGAGCGCGATGGAATTTTGCTGATTAATTGTAACTGATATTTGTCTGAGCTTCCTCTTGTTGTTGATGATGTTGTTGTTGTTTTAATAAACGTGGTTGATGTTGATGATGTTGTTGTTGTTTTAATAAACGTGGTTGATCGATCTTCGGTTTATTAATCGTGAATGAGATTTAGCTAGATTGATTGGTAATATATTTTTAGAGATATGGGGTGTGGATGGATTTTCCCTGTTCATTGACTGTGAGTTTCTTAAATGGATTTCGGTTTGTTCAATTTCAGGCACGAGTATACGGATTACTTGGATGGGAGTACAGGAAACCGGAAAGGGTTCCTCCAGCTTGTACTTACAAGCCGGCAGCCGCCAAGGGTAACAAAGTAAGCGAGTTTCCCTTTTCACGATTAGTGATGTGCTAATCTTATGTGCATCGTGTCTGCGGTTTGTTTGCTTCTCAATTACTTGATTTGTCGTAGCACTTGGTTGATTGTTTGAAGGGCCTAGATGATTTTTTTTTTTGGTGAATTACTGTTGACAATAAGCAACTTGAGACGATGATTGGGGTGTGTTTAATGATTCTGTGCATCCATTGTATAAAAGGTGATTGGAATTATGGAATTGGATTGCATATCCGGAACAACGATGATGCTCTAATCTGAAACGTGATGCTATGCAACCCTTTGTGTCAATTATGATGAAACGTGAAATGTATTGAGTGGCTCACCAGGTGACCTTTGGAGGTGCTCTCGCAATCTATTCTTTCTGTTAAGACTCTTTTCATTTTATTGTCGGTATGTTGTGATTCAAAGCGAGGAATTGCGGTGTCCCAATACTCATTCATATCATGTTTGATATTGACTTTCTCGATCTCATAGTAGAGTTTTAGTTTTATCCATTGGAAGAAGGGGCTGTTATTAACATAAGCTACTGATTGACAACAGGTGAATCCTAAGCTTGATACTTCAAACCTGAAAGATGGAGAGGAAGCAGCTCCTCTCAAGGATATGCAGTCGGATTCTGTAGGTGCAAACAGTGACAAGATTGATTAAAGCTCGAAGAAATCATTTGTCATGAACTTCTCTTGCTTTCTGCTATGCCTGCGAAATACCTGTGTAGAATATTGTTTTCACCAGTAATTCACCAGTTGAGCTATGTTTTTGGATTAGATTCTGTTTTTTTTAGCTTTCAAACATCTCTCCAAGGTGTAACGTCTTGTAACTCGTGGCAGAAAAATGAGTTAGTGGTCAACATGATTTAAGCTCCTTTAACTTAACCGTGATCAATCTTCAAGTAGTGAATGCTGCTTAACTTGTTTAGACATTACTGGAAGAATAATGTTAGCACTTGAGCAAATCAGTCATTTTTGCAGCGTGCTGGCTTCATCTGCTTGACAGTTCTGTCTCTGTAGAAGTGAATTTCCTGCATGCTAGCTACGAGTATTGTCAAAAATGGACCGATTACTTGCGCATTAGGAGTTATATGATGCACCTGGATTGTAAAACTCCTGAAACCGTCTTCCTTGCACACAAACAGAGAAGTTGCAAGTGTCCTGTACTTCACAAGTTTGAAATCATGAAATCAAATGCGACCTGCAATGATATTCATGTGATGTGCCCAAAGAGCAAGATTTCAAGTTAAACATATCCTTACTGATCATATAACAAAAAGTCGTCAAGAGTCCGGTAGCATCCTAGCTGATAAATAAATATATACACAGCCAGCCCATTGAGCAGAAAGAAACCACCACTCACGCTAACCCTGGAAAATTAGGCTGTTCTAATCGCAGTGACAACGTTCACGGGGTACATGTCAAACCTAGAGAATTCAGGTTAATTCTTGTCTTGATCACCTGATTCACGGCCAAAACCTGGAGAACTCGGGGTGTTCCTGTCCTGATCACCTTGCTTGCGGTTCCAATCAGGAGAATTCTGAGTGTTCCTGCTTTGATCGCCTTGATCACGGTTCCAACCAGGAGAATTCTGAGGGTTCCTGTCTTGATCACCTTGCTCATGGTTCCAACCAGGAGAATTCGGGGCGTTTCTGTCTTGATCACCTTGCTCACGGGGTGCTCGCCGCTTGAAATACTTCATCAGGAATGACTCAGCAACATCTGGATATTTTGTTCTGACCAAGTTCTCTAGACACTTTCTGTACGAGAAGTCTTCCTTCTGACCGTCGGTAGTGACAACATATAAGCACCTGCTGTCTTGGAAGTTGTGATGCTTAGCAACCTGCAGATTGATAAAGCAAAATCAAACACGATAGTAGATAATAAGAAAATGATTAACCTCACCGCTCGATACATGACAGAACCATTTACTGGAAAAAATAGCATTAGAGTTCAGCATACCATGAGATGGTCGATTCCAGCTCCCGTTTTGGCTTCTTTATCAGGATGGTGAGCAAAGACGTTGTCCAGAACATATGATTGATCTTCAGCTGGCAAGGGATCTCCATCATTGTACCTTAACAAAAATGCCGAATCAGTAGACCGGAACCAAAATTTGAGTATAAGAATTAAGAAAGATTCATCATAATTTGGAATTGAGATGACAAATGAAACACTACTTTAGCAAAAAGATGGTAGACATGGGTTGAGAAGTTACCCTATTCTGTGCATAATCCTTCGAAGGGACAGCATAATTTGTTCAATCTCGGACAACACCTCTTGTTCCTCTGCAGGGAAAAGGTCCAGCCGCTGTCTGGTTGCAGTCATTGGAGCAGGTACAAAGTTTTCTCTAGGTGTTCTTGGAGAATTTGGAGGCCTGTTCTTGCTTCTCCATTCACCACCAGTATTGGCTCCTTCAGGTCGATTCTTTCTCCAAGTAGAACCCTGAGACTGTCCCCATTGAGATTTCTGAGATTCACCTCCTTCACCACCTTGGCTTGAATCACGAGAACCCCAAGATTGTTTTCTTTCACTGCCATTACTCTTCCACGAGGACTGTCCCCATGACTGGTTTGCACCACTATTGTCAGCATTGGCTTCTTCAGTTGTTGGCTTTCCCCATACTGATTTAGACTCTACCTTACTTCCATCTCCAGCCATGTTGGAGCCCCAGCCAGGTGCATCTTCAACACTGGTTTCTTGAATTCCCTTCTTTCCCCAGGGAGATGATATTGAGTCTTTGTTTGTTTCATTGGCCTTACCAGAGCCCCATCCAGCTGTATCATCAGCAATGTCCACATGCATTCTCTTCTTTCCCCATGGAGATTCTGACTCCTTGTTGATTTCACCACCAGCCACACTAGAACCCCAGCCAGGCGCAGTGTCACCACTGCTTACATAACTTCCCTTCTTTCCCCAACCAGGTGACTCAATGTTAGTGTCATTGGCCATACTAGAACCCGGACCAGGTGTATAATCAGCATCCTCTTCTCGACTTCTCTTCTTTCCCCACGAAGACTTCGACTCCTTACTTTCATCACCAGTCATGCTATAACCCCATCCAGGCACGGAAGCCGCTTTATCCAACTTAGCAGATTCCCAGTCCACACCAGAATCACTATTTGGCTTCCAAGAAGTCATAGCGCTCTCTGGCTGACTGCTGTTGCCTAAAGAGGTCCATTCTTCAGAAGTATTGTTTCCAGCACCATAAACTGTTTTCCCCCAAGTTGAGTTCCTCTGACTTTGCTGTCCAGAAGATGAGTCCAAAGCCTTGGCTGGTTCATTATGGTTCTTCCACGAAGAGCAATCATGCTGTGAGTCTGACTGGCTGCTGTTGGCTTTTGAAGACCATCCGATGGAACCTTCCCTGCCAGCCTCATTGGTCGTCACATTACCCCATGAGCCGGAGCTCTCCTTTGTGTTCTCATCTCTGTCACCATTAGCCGCAGAGCCCCAGCCGCCAGAGGATTGAAATGGCTTGGCTGAATTCCATTGAGAACCATCCTGACTATTTGAGGACGGAGCACCATCCCAACCAGCACCTAACTCCATATCGACTCCATCTTCAAAAACTGCTTTGGGTTCTTGCTCAGGCGACCATCCTTTTTCCAGAAACTCATCCTCCAGCTCGAAATCATCAACATCTTCTCCCAAGCAACCGGTACCAAGCTCCTCTCCACTTGCACCTCTTACCAACTGAAGAAAATTGTAAACATCGATTCCTCCTTGGAGTTTACTGGTCTGGAAAAGAATGTGGAAGAATGATACACTGAGAAATCGAAAAATAGGAAGCTATGCATAGAAATGGCAAAATTACAACAAATGATACCTCTCTTGTGTCCCATAGGACATCAAATTTAGCTCCAGTACCCACTGCTACACGCTTGCCCCATGAACATGAAGCAACGATGCTTTTGAGAGAGTCGGTGTGGCACTTTTCAGCTGCCCTTTCGAAGCACTTTCTTGGGGTCTAACAAATATCAACCATGGCAAAAAAAATGGTAAGGAGAGAAAGTCATAGTTCATGTATGCCAATAGGTCCAACGGTAAAGGTAATTGATGACAAGAAAGTAAAAGTCCATACATAAAGCGTGGCTTCGGTGAAAGGCACTTGAACATCTAGTGCACGGCACAAAGCCTTGATACCGCCTATATTGAACCCAATCAAATTTCCAGTACAAGTCATACTGCTAGCCAGAAGGATCAAATGCTCCTTCAGCACTCCTTTTGCCACCATTGTCACTGACGTTGATAGCCGCTGCAAAAATAACCAAAGGTTTTATTCTTTTGACAAAACAACAGAAGAGTTCACCACATACTTTATGCCCTATGTCCAGATTTAGGTTTCTTATATCTGTAAGGCTTCACAATGGATCAATACGGTGGTGTACATTTAGTTAAACAAAACTTTGGAGTAATTTCTCAAATATTCGGAAGTGATCGAAACCACTAGTCTTATTAAAATAGATGAGATATCAGTAGCTGGTTCACTGATACCTGAACTGCCTGATCAAATGCACAGGAAATTCCCAGAAGATCCTGAATTTGTTTAATTGCATGGGGTATCGAGCGCGACGTATCAATGAGATGAAATACTGGAAGGCAGCAATCCAAGACAATCCTCCAAGCGTCACCACTCTGTCTAACTGCAGTTTTCTCAAGGACAACCTCAACAGCCAATTCACCCTTATGACTGTCAGAAGCACCACGTATCCAAGTTGTACTCTCTGGACTCACCCATATCACGTTGACTGCAGAAATCCGAGGATCACCTGCAAGGTTCATACAAGAAAGCATGCCAACATTTCATTAAGCTCAATTCCAAACATAAGATACTTTGCTTATGTTACAACATACAATTGGTTTGTTAACATTCTCATGCTTGAACACAAGATAAACAAGTGCATAAGATTTCAGCTTGTATGCTTCCAAGTTCTAACCCATATCACTAGCGAAGGCGAGTGTTTTGCGTCAGTTGATTTTTATTTTATTTTTATTTATTTTGGTGGGTCGGACTTCGGAGGTTATTAGTATCCCGAGGTTTAGGTAAAAGATGTTGAAAAGAACTTTCATTCAAATATCTGATAGACTACAACTCACATTCTCCACCATGAATAAAAGAACAGAATATAAAGTAAATTACTACTCGTTACCTTGTCCAGTAAGTAAAAGCACAGCAAATTAGAAATGATAATTTTTAGGAGTATAGAAATAAAAACACCAACCTTTAATAACTGTATCCAACAGAACAGGGCAGATAACATCCGCCCTCAAATGAGATACTTTCTCCAAATGATTGTCTGTTACATCTTGCCAAAAGAACTTTAAGCACGGCATATCAGACCACTTGCTACCATGCTGGAAGCCACAACATTCACTGCCCATAGAGAACCATAACGTTAGACACCGTACTTTTCATGCTTATCACATCTCAAACGTATGACATTAAAGAATGAACTCCTTGAAATTAAAACTTCATCAAACAGACAATTAGATAGTACAAAATCGAATCAATCATATAATCAGCAACCTTCAAGAGCAAACACCTTACCTGTTTGACAAAAGTATCTTTTTGAAATGGTAGCCAAAGTTCTTTTTCTTCCGAAACAAACTGATTTCATCCTGGCACTTCTCCAGCACGTCATGCATGTTTATGTTCCAATCATTAAGCAAGGCCTGTACAAAGGACCTACATAAGCTCTTATTCTACAACTTCTGATAGGAAGAATTTCCTGAAAACCTAACAGTAAGAAATTGAATACCTTATTGAGATGGATATGGCCAACAAGGCCTGTGCCTAATTCAGAACTTTCAGACACATCTGCCGGACCTCTGTACCTGTATGAATCAGTTTATCTATTACATTTCTTAAATGTAACAAGCAGAATATAAAGGACGATGGCAGTTAAAGATTTTCATCTCTTTCCAAGCTTAAGTTAGTAAGACAAAGAGGCTTGAGGAAAATCATTGCAAGCAAGGACGATGATCCTTTGAAAAGCTTTAAAGATAAGCAGTCAACAATCTTGAAGAAACTTCAAAGCAGCAATCCTAGCACAATTCACCAGCTCAGCTCCATTTCACTACTACTATGAAAAACTTGCATGCAAGGAGATACACTTAAAAATGAAAATGCAAACTTGCTCAATCAGAAATTCAACTGCTGCATCTCTCAAGCTAACCTTCTTCAGTAGGTTTTTAACCAGGCAGGAGGCACGTTCGCGACAATATTTCCCACCACAGGGGCAGTCATTTAGGTACAAAATGACACGCCGGTCCAGGATGTCATTCCGGAAATTAACACGGCAGAACAGTATTTCCTGGATGGATGGAAAACAAAGCACCATTAGGAAAATAAAAATTGATTCCACTCCTAATTTTACCCATGAGAGATGCTTGAAAACTGCAAGCCTAGTGCATAAGTGATGTAGTGGTTAGAAAGTATGGATGACATTATTCATCCCAGACACGGTTCATGAGTGTCATGAAAGGGTGACTGCGTAAGGAAAGCTGGAGCCTGGCACCGGTTATATTAATTGTCATACCAAAACTTTAAACTGCACATTAAGGGGTTCTAGTCGAAAGATGGCAATGTCAATGTGGATGCACCATATTTCCGAGATGTTGACTTGCATCATTTTCGTCTGATTTCTCTCTCTGGACTGACTAAACAATACATATCAGTTATGCCCCTGGAAGAAAAGGGATGTGAAGAAATCATACCTTCATCATATCCCAGGATGAATTACTGCTCGGGGAAGAATCAAGTACCGCCTTGTATGCAGGATTTGACATCGCCGTCGCAGCCAAGACGCCAACAGGTTCTCCAGCCGGAAATAAACTTTGGGATTTCCCCACATTAAATCCATAGTCAAACTGAATAATGGAGTTACTGCTGATATTTCTCACTGTGCCATCATAACAGATGGCAACATCTCGTAGTATGGCCATCAAGTTCTTAAAAAGTGTACCAGGCTCGGCCAACCCCCTTGATGATCGAATTATAACCTCTCGAGTAGCAATTGAGTGTACAATTGCTTCATATGGATCCAACCCATGAATAAAAGAACTCTTAACGAGGCCGAATTCTTCAGCAGGGTACTCACTTCCATATGGGTATTTCCTCTGGAATAGAACAGACACATCATCTACTAAGCTCCTCGAATAGAATTTCCCTTTATCGAACAGTTGCGATCCTAAGAATCCTATCTGCTGTACAATTTTGTTAATACCAGAATCACTCTTGGAGTCTATCAAAAAGCCAAGAGCCGATGATTTCAGAATGAAGTTAACAACAGGCACTTTCAGAAGTCGTATATATTTGTCCATCTGAAGTTCAACTAATTCATTATATGTAGATCTCAATTGAAACAACAAAGGAGCGATATCTTGAATCTGCATCTGGATGTTATGCACGAAGGCTGAAGGAATGTAGAAATCTTTTAGACCAACACTGAAACTCTCAGCATAAATATTTTCCATCAGAAGGGGCTGAAGAGAATCAAAGAAACTCAAAGCTTCTTTGGGACCTTTGATAAAGAATATTGAAGCAACAATGTCATTAATCACGGATGACATGGCATCCCTGTTGCAATCGATTGACACTATGTCACTCCTTCGAATTAAATATCGATCTCCAGAGCAGTCAAAATCAGAAGGTAAAGCAGTCTGCAAGACTTGCAGGGCTGTCCAATGAGGACCAAATAAGAATGCCTTCTGTACTGCTGGAGGTGGCAAGGGAGCAGAGGCGAACATTGCGAGTTGCTGAGCCCATGATTTATCCAGAAAGTGAACCTGAAGCATCATTTTCAAAGAGAGCAAAGCATCCGTAGCCAGCTGTAAATTAAGGTTTCCAGTGTGGGAGCTAAGTAATTGTTTCTCAACTGAAAACAACTCCATAACCTCTGCTCTTGCAGAAAGTGACTGAGGATAGAACAAATGTACGCAATCACCATCAAAATCTGCTGCCAGAGGGCTACACATCAATGGGTTTATTTTCACAATGCTATCATCATGAATGTAAACAGATAGCGCTTGCAGAGAGTGCTTGTGTGTAGTAGGAGGTCTGTTGACAAAAACAATATCGCCATCCATAATTCTCCTATGTACAACTTGACCAGATTTCAAGAAAGTGTGCCCCTTGGAGCCCTCTCTCAAGGAATACGTCGAGCGTCCATCCTTAAATGTCAGGCACAAGTTCTTATCCACCAGACTCTGCAGATAGTTGATGTTATACGAATTAACTCTCTCCTTGAATGTGATTTTGTGGGCAACTTCGGCCGGTATACCTATTTCGTTGACCCGTTTATATGCATCTCCAGTAATTACACTACGAGAAGAGAAGCCCGATCCTTTGCTGATAAATAATGTCCTCATTTTCTCAAGCCAAGCTTTAGTCGAGGAATCGCTTACTTCCTTGCTATACCCAAATTGCTTAGCCATGTCACGAGATGCCTACAAAACAAGTTTGCATTCAGAAAAGATGAGCAGAAGAAGGTAGTTTAAAATACAAAACTACTGTCTTTGCCTCTTTCACTTTCTTCCTCTTTCCTGCCCAGGAAAGATGCAGAAAATCGGTTTGTAGTCAAGAGCTCAAAGGTAAACCACAGGGATACCAACAACAAGAAAGAAGTACCTTGCCAGCGCCTCTGAATTGAAGATACTGTGCAATTGCCACCTGCAGCTCATTAGCTTCAACTTCATGAGATTCGAAATTAGGTTCACCAGACCGCGA
>LIEC01008632.1:0-30261 GCA_001925005.1 Drosera capensis | reverse complement strand
CCCCCCAATTTCCTTTTTTACCGATAAAAATTTAAAATGCCATCCAAACTGAAGGACAAGGAGACGTAAACCAGCTGAAATAACGAAGAGCAACACAAGCTTTCGAAATTCTGGTGTTTCAATAGAAGGGTGAGGAGCAGAACATAATGAGCTTAAAAATATAACTTGATAGGTTGGTCCTATGAATCTTTTATCTACGTCATTTATAGCTCAGTCATAATTTTCAAGTCTCCATCTTCTCCTCTCCCACACACATAATTCCAACTCTTTTCATAGGTAATGACAATAATCTTATAAACCTATGAATAAAGTATCCAAGAATCTGAACATTCCTCCATTATTTTATCCTCGTTGGGATAACATTCATGTTACTCTCTCCGCACAACATTTGCTATAGTTTTCACCATTCTAACACGAATATTGAGAAGTTTCCTTGTTCCATAACCCACAAAAAAAAATAAAAATAAATTGAAACATACTATGAAAGCATGCGACTTAGACTAGAGAATCAGAGGCAGTCACAGTATGTGATTTTAAGCATCTTCAGCATCCTGAAAGCCATTCAGAGACAATTATCTATCATACAGAGTGACAATGCAGAAACACAAGCTTATATATTAAAAGCAAAGTGAAGTGAAAACAAAAAACCAACAAAGACTTTACATATTAAAAGCGAACACTAGCTAAAGACGAGTTAATCAGAGAGGTACACTTACATCACCAGTTGCAGTGGCCACCAATGACAAGAGCATTACTGTTGCAGAATGGTAGTCCATTAAGATTTTATAAGCTGCATCATCTAATTGACCCTGCAGATGTTGAAGAAGATAGCAAATATTCCGATCAAGAGAGGCATCAAATGCTCCACTCAGTTTTAAAAAGTAACACAAATTTCAATTATAATGAATCCAGTTAAATGATTAACAAAGCAACAGAGTCTGTACTTAAGATTGCTCCAGAACAATGAACTATATTTATTTTACAAATGAAGTGAATATATTCCACAAGGTGGGATTACCAGCAATTGAAATGACTCCATAATCAAGTAGGATAAAGAAGGCATTAACCACTAGAATCATATGGAAGAACAAAGAAAGGACTTGCAAAAACTGAGCAAGAAGCCATACTTTAAGATGAGAAACAGCTACAGACATGGATCTTCCTGGGGCTTGGAGAGCCTTGTTGTACGCCTGTAACCAATAATCAGTTTCAGAAGAGGACCGTAAACTAGATAAGATCCGCTAATAATAACAGAAAATGAGGAGAAAGAAGAAAATGCAAAACATAATCCAAATAAAGCAAAGAGACAACTTTTGGCAAAAGTGAGACAGGATCAGCTTCACTAAAACTTGCAATGTCAGATCCTGAAACTAGAATTTGCGTGCGTGTAAATAACACAAGTATAAAATATAAGCTGCAGGCTATCCACTCTCCGACAATGAAAAATCAATAACCATCTCAACAAGACCTACTAGTGCTACCGATTAGGGTTCCCAACTTTCAATGACCACTGAAAGAACTTGCACTGTACATAATTTAAGAGGTCCATGATCCAGAAAAAAAAAAAAAGCAGCAGCATTCTCTAGGGAATGCAGGAAACAAAATACATAAATTATTTTCCTTGTATATTTATGGTGAGAGAAGAAAAAGATCTTTTAGAGTTCATTGAAACTGATACAAATTGTAATCACAATACATTCTTACAACTCTTGCAATTATAACTTTTATCCCATATCGTCTGTTTGATGGGAAGAAACAAAAAAAACAAAAAAACAGATACCTGCCGATATGAATGCAATAATGTTCTCTCCAGCTTCTTATCCAGCCTCTTGATCAGCAAACCACTGCAGAAACAATAGCCAAACTGAGGACCAATGCCATAAGATGAAAATTAAAATTATGGGCAAACATGGCAAAGTAGATAACCACCTTTCCTCTGCAACTGCTGCAAGTGCTCTAATGAATGTTCCCACACTCTGTTGCATGCGGAAATTTTCAAGTCATTACATATACAAAAAGAGTATCTTCGTGTGCATCATTTGTTTGTGTCATTGATTATGTACACAGAAACACACTGCTTTATCAGATTATAATGTCAAAAACCATAGGTATCCATTTAGCTGAATGAGTCTGTATATCATGGATCAAAGTCATTGCATTGGTCCTCATAAGGACAGCTAAAATATCATTTACCAGTGTACCAGACAGTGCACCAATTGAGGTAGCTAGAAGACCGTGATTTGATAAATATTGCGTAACTAAACGAAAATATAAGTGATCACATATATTAAACTGAAATATGGGAAGGACTAGTGAAAAGAAACCCGTACCACACACACAAAAATTAAGAATAAAATAAGATAACATAACTAGTATCGTTTGGAATTATCTAGCATATTCTTCAATATTTTACCCACTCATTTTAGCTTCTTCGAATGTTTCCAATAGTAACTCCAGCATTGTAGGTGTTGCATTGCCCACTATATTCTACCAGACCAATACCCCAACTCGTCGACCTCTATTGCATAATGACACCAAAACTCGAAACTCTTTGAACCCACTTTTTAAAGGCATCACTTAGCCAATATGCCGATTGTCCAATCACACAATTCATGATTGTAATGTATGACATCATGCGAAGTGGTGGTAGAATTCGTGACATCACACACTTTATGCAGTACAATACAAAATAAAATAAGCATAGTTTTTTTACCTTTCCTTCCAGCTATTCCACCATAGCAACAGCCTTGACTGCTGAAGACCCTTGCAAACCCTTAGCCTTCAAGAAACAGAGAAACAAACTCACAAAAAAGTTAGACCTATGATATTAAACACACATGCAATTCTCACATAATAAAAGAAACAAAATAACTGCCCCATACAAGATTGATTCTGTCCCCTTGACTTAGAGAATGGGATTCAGGATTCTCAGCGTCTTCCACTACGATTCCATTCTTCAGTTTGTTGTGGATGTCCTACAAGCAGGAAAAAATGAGGCTCACAGTCTTAAACTTCGAAGAAAAACTAACACAGTTCCGCTTTAAGAAACTACCAGGTCGAGCAAAAGCACATCCACGATTGAAGCAGACGTAGTTCGCAACAAATGCCTGTGTAGCACATTCTAAGAAGGAAAGTGGCACGATCAGGAGGACAGATGCAGATTAAATCATGAACAAGTGGTACAAGAGCAAACCCTTACCGAAGTTGATTGGTCAGATTCAAACAAATCTAATGCTTTTTCATACAGTTGTATGCTCAAGAAAGACTGCAGAAAAAAGGTTATTTCGATAGGATAAAAAACCAAAAGCCTCAACCATTTTTAAACGTTTCTATTCTATTCTGATAAGCTCTTTTTTTTCTTTTTTTTTTCTTTTTTTGCATAAGCAGAAGACCACAATAATGGTGATGATGGATGGAAAGACCACATATGCTTAAAATATTTGAGCAGAAGACAAAATCTCCACAATGCGGCATCATGCCTAAAGCACATCATCTATTTTCTTATAACCAGTGGTGCTTACCTCTTCTTCAAATTTCTTTTGTAAACTGTCGAGCAACTGTTTCATTCGATCAGCGTTTTCCGCAAACAATGTCTTCCTTCTTTCGCTCCACACATTAAGAAGCATGGGTCTCAAGTGCTTTGCCAAAGGCATAACAATAACCTCAGGGTCAACAATGCCTACAACCAGTAAAATACACTGACAACTTACAGCATCTGATAGAGTTCTAGATGTAAAGAAATGCAATGGAGTTTGCAAAGAAATGCATTGGTAAATTACTTAGGCAAGCTACTTAGCTCTACCTCATTGTGTATTACAAAGATCCTGGCAAAAGATGTCAACTGTCCGCATTCCACATGATTAGTAATTTTCTATAGCATTAACACTGTCATGAATGAGAACATAAACTAATCTTGTTCTTCAAACTCAGGGACAAGGGTACAGATCTTATCAATTACCCACTCTTCTGATGGGACATTAGCCTCTTCTTTCATTGCATTTGACCCGGAAATATGCAAAGATGATGCATCCTTGCCTTTCCTCTGGTTTTTCTTGGTTTTTTCTGGTACTGAATCTTGGTTATCAACTTCAACTTCAACTATAGAAGCAGAAAATCTTGAAGATCTTATTTTTTTTTTTTTTTATAACTTTCTCCAAGCCTGTTTTATTACTTCCACCCTCCATACCACTTTCATTGAACTCAGACAGCTGACTTGTATCCTTCAGAACCTTGCTTTCCTTCATAGGTGCCTGAAAAGTATGCATCTCCTTCTCCACACGAGTGAATATGTCCTACATACCACCCAAAAATATTGAGAAAAGAAAGGGGAAAATAAGAGAGAAAAGAGGATTAGAGAGCAATTTTGTCAGAAAATAGAAGAGGCAATGACAACAAACAACCATGAACTGCAAGGATGAAAATACAATAAGTGAAGCCCCAAAAAATTCACATCAAGGAATTTCCAAATTCCGAAATTGGGTAGGTAAACATGTTATTATAAAAAGATCTTAGGCCACTAGCAAGCGAAGAAAATGAGCTTTTATGATTTCGTTTTAAGAGTGATACTCCCTCCGTCCCACAATTTATACAAGGCATGTACTTCAATTATTCCGTTCTTATTCTTAACGATATCAGAAAAATCTTAAATTAATTCAGGATTAAAGTTCATAACTTAATCTATCATTAGTGTGTCACAACAATTTTGTAAAAAATGACGTTTGATCGTACTAAATTAAACTTGGGACGGATGGAGTATTATTGAAGAAAGACAGCAAAGTCCAGAAAAATTGTTAAGTATCGACTCGATACTATCACATTAGCCCTTAGCCAGAGTTGAGTCCTGATCCTTTCTTTAGGATAAAAACTTCAAGTCGAATCGTGACATATATACACATTTCAGGCAGTCCAACAATGCATATATCTAGCAACTGATGTGTGGAAAGCCATAGGCGCTCAAAATTTATAAAATTTACAACAATAAAGCAGCTTAAGACTGTGAGATGGTTATTTAAGCAAACAAGGATCATGTATTTACCAGAGAGAGAATAACTAGCCAAAGAGGATTATGCATTACAATAAGAAAGATTAGCATCGCCTTTAATTCGCGCCTTGATAAATCCTTCACTGATAAGACATGATTCCCCAAAAATGATTCCTCTGTTGGACTGAGAAGCAAGAAAATATAAATAAAATGATTCGTGCGAAGCAATAGCTAAATGTATCATGGAAGATGATACTGAAAAGGTCACAAAACCTTGAATGCATCTTGAGGTTCAAAGGATGAAGGCAAGACCGAGAGAGAATCAATCCTGCAGTTTTTCATGGGCTGATAAGGAAACATGCAAATGATAAAAGAAAAAGAATTGGCATGCCTCATAAAAACCAGGTCTCAGAGATGACTGTACTTCATATGTTGATTCTGATTGTTTTGTCATGGGACCTGGGCCCACTAGAAAAGGGAAACGGGATATAGATAAAGATAAACAATTATTTCCTGTAACCCCTCAATGATATGCTGACTAGTTTAAAAAGTGTTGGCAAATCTAGAAATTCACGATCATATGAGTGCAACCCTCTAAATTCCAAAGTTAACATTTCTAGTTAAAAGCACATGTCAATCACTGGTAAATCAAATACAGCTAGTTTTGGGGTTGCTATATATAGTTTTAATAAACCATCCAAAAGTGGCTACGCCAATTACCAGGTCCAGTCTAAAACACATCAAACTGAAACAAGCATAGAGCAATGACAAGATCGTGAGCTACCATATCCTCTGCTGTACCCAATAAAATGTAGACAAATTGACAAAATGGAAAGGTGAAGAACAAAAATGAGAAAAGCGCCACTATACTAGAAATACCATATGCCTGATAGAACAAGGGGTATAGTGAAGTCTCACCAGCTATTGCTTTCAATAGCATCCTCCCAGAAGTGTCTAACATCTTGATCATGGATGAGTGAATGAATATGGTGACCAAAGGTATACCTTCAGGATATCTGGACTAATACGAGAACAGAAAAACAAAATCTCAATAAGGACATGCTCAGGAGAGAATTTGAGATCGAGACTACAAACAATAATCAGGATACAAGGTACCTGCAAGTACTGCACTGGCTGGGGTATTCCTAACTTGTGAAGAGCATCATAGCTTATAAACGAATTCTTCAAGGAAAAAGGAACAAAAAACACACATGAAAAAATGTTACCCACAATTGAACATATTGGCTGAAGTTCATCAAGATCAAAGATCCCAACAGTATATAATAGGTAAAAGGGGATACAATCAGGTTAAGCAGATTCAATTACCTGAGAAAACAGGGAATCCACACAATCTTTTTGAGCAGTGGCAAATAACTGATGCATGGTTGTATTCAATGTTAGATGATGTTAAGTACTTCAACCACATTATGCACATTAGGCAGATTAATGACATTAAGCACATAAAGCACATTAGGCACATTTGCTATTAAGCTACCTAGAAAGACAATCTTATACCGTTGGAGTCCAATGCACTCCAGCTCAAAGGGAACCAAGGATTGCCCCTTCCTTCACCAAGCTATTGAACAATGACTGAAAAAAGGAATTGTCAACAGCCACACCAGTAGCACCATCCATCTGCTGAAGAAGCTGCTGCAAGGAGTTCCACACAGACGTCAAATTTGTAGGAGCTGTCACAGCTCTAGTGGCACCTCGGACCATGGCAGTCAAAGGAGCAACATATGCAGGTGTGTATAACTGGCCACCTTCAAGTCTACCTTTCACCTATAGACATAAAACCCATCGAAAATAAACACAAATAATATAAACATATTACTGAAAATATTTATATTAGTGAAAATAAGTTACAATGCTCATTTAAATTCAAGAAATGTAAGAAAATATACCAGTGTCCCAATCCTTGACTCCAACATAGAAGCAACCAATTCTGATCCAACCTGTATCTGAGCAGCAGTCTCAGCCAATCCAATCTGACTGCTTCATTGAAGCCTCTCATTAACGTCCTCCGCAACATTATCCCAATACGAATTTGAAATGACTTCCCCTTGAATAAGCATAAGCCCAGGATCATCCGACACCATGAGTTGAGCCTGCTTCTCGACATGATATAAGTCCAAGCCAACAATATCAGCCAAATCAATCAGCGAAACACGCCCCAATTTCTTGATCTCCGCAGCAATCTCAAGCCTCAATTGTTCCTGCCAACAACATAAATGATCACAATAACTCTATCAACCACCCATATATATCCGAACCACAACTCAAGTGTGTTAAAAGGAGCTTACAGGAGTGATGTATTCTTTGCCAGTAACGGTGTGAAGGAGGTCATAGTTGATGATGTGAAGCTCGTGAAGCTTCTGGACCGACTCAACCACATTACGTTCCGATAAAGGGATGCTCGATTTCGCTAGTTGAGCGGATTCCAACTGACGCTGCAACTCAAGCAATTCTTCATTCATGATATTTTTCGGCCCTCTGACTGAAACTCGGAGTTAGTCAACAAGTAACCATACTATGCCGGAAAAAAGGGTTTTCTGATCACTACAAATGAACATCCACTCCCAGAAACTCCCGGCCAATTTGCCGATTAGGGTTTCCGATTTCGAAACAACCAAACAATTAATGATCAGTGATCGAAAAAAAGGTGGATGATATGGAGATCAAGAGAGTACCAGACTATGCCGAATGAGAAACCCTGGAAATGATCGCCGCGATGATTTGAAGCAAATCCTGACTGGACTCGCCGTCGCCGGGAACTCGATGAAGTCGACGGAGAAGGGAATCGAAAGAGGAACTCTGGGCTCGAAGAAAAAATATTACTGATAGGGAGAGGAATCGAGCATAACCTATGCTCTGTATCGCCGTCGCCGATGACTGAAACCGCTGGGGGATAATGGACCATATAAAGGGCATCCGTGTGGCAATATTTGCCCGTTCCTCTCTTCGGTGTTTGGTTGTGGTAATTTTAGTTTTTTTTTGTAATATTGTCCTTCCATCTCATTTTTGATATTTTTATTTAAATTATAATACTTTTATATTTAAATTTATTCACATAAGAATATCAAAATATTCTCATTTTATATCACATTAATTTATTCTTCATTATTTTTTTTCTTTTCTCACTTCTATATCTCATACACTCACAATAATAAAATTATCATTATTTATTAATTTAATCTACACATAAATTATAGTGACATTCAAATTGTTGCAATTTGAATTGAACAAAAGAAATAACATTTTGGAGTGTTTATTTTGAGGATTAATTGAAAAGGATAGAACTAATTATCCTATTTAAATTTTCATTCCTTCGATTTTTGTTTTTGGGGTTTTGAAAATGTTTGAAGGAGGGATAAATAGTCCTCCTAAGGCCCTAACTAACATAATCCTTCATATGGGGATTAATTAGTGAGGGAGAGGCTAATCACCGTTAATCCCTTAAAAAAAACACTAGATGACAAATAATCCGAGATAACTAATCAGTATTAATTATCCCGGGACTATTAATTCTAGAATCAATTATTCTTCATAATCCTATCGCAAGACAAACACACCCTTTGGGTCTTGATTATAAACCGATCTCAAAATATAAACTAGCCGACCACACTTTTCATTGATACGTTTGCTACTAATGATTAATATTAGCTCAACGCTTCAACTGGCTTTTCAATAAACTTTGATTGTCTAGTACAGAGTAGTACCCTTCATCTTTTTCTAGGATTCTATAAGCTTCAATAAAGGCTATGTCACATTGTCAAACTTATAGATCAGACAGGTACACAAATGTATATGATTCTTACACATTCGGAGATATACATAAATTCGGACCTTGTGCTGTTCAAAGAGGTCATGTTTGCAGACAATTATACGAGACAACGAAACCTGATAGTAAACCAATTTAATAGACAAGACGACCAAACATAGCCTGCCTAAATCATCAGAGTAACTCATAAATCGAGGGTTGTGCTATAATCGACAAACCTGAACATATATACTAGGGAGTAGGGAATTCATGCATGATACAACAGATACATAAACAATTTAAAATCTGGTTCAACTGCATAACCACAATGAGAAAAGCAATCAAGCTGGAGCCCAATCCATCCAGTTACGATAAATCATAGACACAGAACTTGACTTCCGAGCTAAGCCAGAATAGCTAGATCTAGGAGGAGAATCGGCTAAATCTTGTATGTAGGCATTCCAGTTTAAGAGAGACTTAGACAAGACCAAATCCCATGCAAAGGAGACCCTATCTCCATCACACATTGATCTATCATAGCCAAGCATGCATCGCGTCTTCAGCCAAGAATGGCTTATAAATGAAGAGAAAAGCCCAATTGAGAAAAAGAAAAGCTAATCTCGACATCTTAGTCATCCCTAGTGAGGAAGGCTCTCATTAAAAGCCGAGTTCTCTTCCCTCTTGCTGAGATCATTGCTTGGACCTTCCCTCTAGCTGATATCTTAGCGGGCTCAGTTCTCTGATGCTAGTTCCCAATGGCTTTTAGGCGGGTGCCCTATTGCTGATATATGGGTCTAATATAGGATAGTCTCTATTAAACGAAAATTTTATTATCTAAAGAAAAGATCGCTCTGACTGTAATGTGAAAAATCTTCCCCATAAGAAATCCAGGAGGAAGGTTTTGAATGTCAGCTGATAGATGGTAATTTTGATAGGTGGTAATTTTGAGTCAGTTCGTGCTCCATATAACGGACAACCTTCTGCACCCTGGATTTCACTTATGGGGAAGATTTTTCACATTACGAATGTCTTCAAAAGAAGAGGAACCATAAGCAGTATACAGAACTGATACCGCAATTTCAAAAGAAATAATCAATGGCTTGGAATTTCGGATCAATTAGACGAGCTAAACACAACATGAACTTCAAGAACTAGACCAAAAAGTACAAAATCAGTTCATTGAAACAGCTCTTGCTGTGCAGCCATCTTCATTTCACTAAAATGCACAAACAAAGTTGATCATGGGAACACCACAACAGTCAACAACACCATGAATGCACCAGTTGGACAAGTTTCAAGAAGCAACGCTGTCCATTATCTGCAAGCAACACTACGGTTAAACTCCTTTCATGTCAAGGCGAAAGAGCTACAAAGTCTGCAAAATCTGTTTATACTCGATCAAAGAAGTCGCACAACATCGTTATTCAGAACGATTCTCTCAACAAATAACAAATCATCATACACGAGATGCAAATGATCATTCAACAAGTATCAACCCTGCTTCTTATTCTGCACCTTAACAGGCTCCGCTCCAACAGCATCACCCATCTCCTTGGTAACCGGCTGGATCCTGACGTACAGCTTCCTCGTCAGCGTCTCCCCTCTCAACGCAGCCACATAGCGGTCGTTCGTATCCTCCTTCCTCTGGATCTCCCCTAGGAATTCAGCCAACCTCTCCTTGTTGACCTCCCCCATCATCCTGGTCTCGGGACGAGTGTTCTGACGGAGCTAGGATTCGACCTGCTCGTTGCGGAGCTGGTCATCTGCATGACGCAGTAGCCGATGACGCCGCAGACGAACTATCCATCTCCATGTCGAGCTTTTCTCCCACAGGAGCGACATCGACGACTGAAATCTGACGGAAAAAAAGTGAAGAGAAATAAACCCGACTGGAGATGAATGATGAATGATGATAAGCCAGACATGAAATCAGAGTTTGCGGATTTGGTGGTCAAAGAAATGATTCATGGGAGGATATTCAATTGGAAATCGAAATCAGTTTAGAAATTAAGTGGAGTGAAAAGGAACGTACCGAAGAAGATGGGAAGAAATCAAGTGATCGGAGCCGCCGGGAAGGAAGAAAGGAAAGACGACGACGATTGAGTTCTGGGAAGACAATCGAAGGGATCCGCTACTTTTTTCTTTTCTTTTTTCAAATACGGAGTAATTGATTTTAGATGGGGATGTGCATGGGCACGGTTCCGATCGATTCGATATTTGATGATTTTTTTGTCTTTCATGTATCAAGTTTTTGATCCTATGAAATTTTTATCCTGCGCCATCCTATTTTATTGATATTATTTTTTGATTTTTTGGTTTGAAAAATTAATATTTTAATTTCATTGATTCGATATAACATATATCAAAATTTAATAATAAAAAAATATAAACATATCATGTTCAACAAAATGGTAATTTTAACAATAAATAACAAAAAAAATGTAGTATAACCTGAGCGAGTAGAACTTAGTGTTGAGTACAACAACTTAAATGTCAAACAGCGAGTACAACTCGATCAACAAAATAACAATGTTGGAACCAACATCTAAATACAACAAAGGAACATAAATTCGTACTGAATTAGTAGCCAAAAGCTAGATCAGGGATAGAGCAACAAACAAAACTAGGATAAAAATGAGTAGAAAGAAGAAGATGGAGATGTGAGAGTGAAGGGAAAAAAACAAGTGGATTTGAGCTTTCCGTCCTTTAGCTATTTATTACAACTCGTATAAACTTATATCTTATAAGTTTTTTTGTTTTGTTTTTTCAATTTTTTTCATCTTTCTCATATTTTATTTTTATCAATTCATCTTTTTCAACTTTGATTAGTTCCTTATATTCCGTACTGAATATTATTTAATAGATGATGATATGTTATAAATATGTATTTTAAAAAACATAACATAATTGTAAGTGTAGGTGAAAAAAATATAAACTTTATATATATGTCAATTGATTTATAAGTGTTGTATAAATAATTTGTATTAATTAAATATTTGAAAAAATTTCTTTTTCTATGCAATATTTGTCTCGATTGATAGTTGTATAGATTATAATTCTATATTTGATATTTTTAGTTGTCATATTAAAGTAGAAATTATTATGCTAAAATGTGTTTTGTGAAACAAAAGATAAAATTGTGTTAAGAGGGATATTGATGAAAATAAATTCAAAGATGGGGGTTGCACTTTTTAAAAGGTGTGATTAGCACCTCTTAAAAAAAAAAAAAAAAACAAAAAAAGGAGGGGGACTATGGGACAACATGCAGTACCACCAGAAGATAGTTCTATAAAATCAAATCTATTTTGATATATTCAAGATATATCGTGAGATGAGGTTTTTTCGGTCAAAAAGAAATTTGTGATTGGAGTTGTCTTGGATAAGATCATTTTGAGCCTTGGATATTGCGTTTCCCATAATTTATTACTAACATTTAAATACTAACTAATTAGAACTCCAAATTCTTTCAATATAATAATCAAATACTTGAATATATATATATTAAATACTTATCACAAAATCGGTTTGGTCCAATAAAATTCGTAATCTTTTTCCCGGACTGAACCGATTTTTAGGTTTTGCATATTTAGTATTCATGTCCATGATTCGGTTCGGTTTTTGGTACGCTTCATTTTTCTGGGAAATTTTTGCTCACCCCAAATTAGCCCATCAATGGTCCAATTGATTTTCATTTTATCCCATCGATCGTCTAATTGATTTTGTGTTTTTTGTTATTAATTCTAATTTACGTTTCAAATAACATGGATGTATATGGCCAGTTTTATGTATATGGTCAATTAGTCACAAAGAAATGGCATCGAAGTTACTATAATTTCATCATATAATGAATTGGACTGTTCAGATAGAAAAGAAAAGTAACTGTATACTTCATAATAAGTTAATCATATTGAGACTTGATGCATCTAAAAACGATTATTCATTATATATGTTGCAACATCAATACTTGGTGTATTGGTACATGGTAATCCTCCGTTTTCGGACAAAAATCTCAAATAGAAATAATATGTTATTGTTTTTATACTTTCTTTTAGACATTTATTTTTTTGACAAAAAAATTATTTAATTTTTTTAAAAAAAAATACACGAACGAATATGGTTAGCATTTCTTAACCTTGTTTGTTTTAAATACACAAGAGACCTTATGTATCTACATCATTATCTTTGTATGTAGTCATAGACATACAAGACAAGATCAAATCCCATGCAATGGAGAGCCTATTCCCTTGTTTTTCGATTCCTTTGTTTTTCGAAATCAAAATCCACGGTGAACCGTGTTCATGCCTATTCCCTAAAACAGCTAGGAAGTTTATTAGTATCATTTCCATCTGTAATTGAACGGATTGTGGATGTTATTTTCCCCCGACAACCTGATTTCTACTGCTTGCACAGAATTAAGCACCCAAAAGGTATTCTCTCCATATCCGTCCGTCACCATCTATATAGCATCCCAATTTTGATCCTGATCTTTCCTACTCGACACCACAAGTGTTGTGTTTGTTTTGGTATTCAAAAGATCCGGGGAAAAAAATCAATTCAAAAAAAAGAAAATCTAAAAAACTTAATAAAAATAATTCTATAAAAAATCGAATAAAAAAACAAAAACAAACCCTAATTCATCAAACAAATTGGAACAATTGGATATTTGATCCAACGATCCCAATGACCAACTGCATCAATGCTATTGATGTAGCAACAACATATGATTCTAATACTATTTTGATTGGCTTATGAAACACTATAACTTCTCTGCAGTTGCTTATGAAATTGTTTTTATGATACTCCTCTATCCCAAAAGAATTACAACACTTGGATTGTTCCAATCAAATCATAACATTATTCTATTTAGAAATTTTTTCTCCATAAAAATAGCAAAATTTTCTTATTATTTATTTTATATCACATCAATTCATTCCATTATTTTTTCTCATTCTTTACTTTTTTTTTCACATTCCTTTCACTCACACAAGTCAAAAACACAAATTAGTCTTCATAATAAAATATAACACGCATATAAATTATCTTTTTTTGGGTGAGAGATAGTTTGTTACATGTGATGTGAGGTTCATTTTCTAAATTTTCTTTCTATGGGGTTACCTCAACATTTGTTCTCCAAAACCTCCATCTTTTCCTCTCTTAAATGAAAGTGACAACAACCTATTTCAGGAACAGAAATCACTGTTTGGAAATAAGTTTTGTTTTGATCCATTAACAGCTCTTCTGTGTACATTCTCTTAGATGAACCATCCTCCTCAGAATTGATCATGAGTTCTTTTCTGTTAGATGGAGGAGGCATCATAGCCGTCATCTTCTTGCCCAGCTGGTAATCATCCATTCTTCCCTAGATCTTTCACCATCCTGATTGCTTTTTTTATCTTCCTCGAGCAATTTAATCGAATCAATTTTTATTCGACCTCGAAGGTGCTCTTTGATCAGATTTTGTTTTGTGTTTTTTGCATGGTACATACTACGGTCTTCTGGGTATATGATTTCTGGACAGACCTGGGTTGGTTAAGCGCTATTAAATTTTTGTTTGAAGATTTTTTTTCTTCTTCCCTGAGATGAGTTTTTGAAACTGTTAATCATGAGGGAAAAAAGAAGTGGAGGGAATGCATGAAAGGGTTTTATTAGTTTGAAAATGAAACAGTTGATGTCTCTTTGGCAAAGATAGTGTGAATCGATGAACATCTGATTGGCTGGCTTGGTGAGAAGGGGCATTGGTTTGATGGTCGAAGAAGTGGATGTGGAGGCACAGCTGGAGGAGACCCCTGTGCTCCAGAAGAAGATGACGAAGCAATTAACGGGTAAGCGTGATGATACCTCACTGCATGCCACCGCCAGAGCTGGAGATTTGGCCGCTGTGATGGATAAACTCGGTGCAAAAGAAGAAGATGAACTTAAGGAATCGTTATCAAAGCAAAACCAATCGGGGAAACTGCACTATATGCTGCAGCAGAGAATGGGCAGGTTGATATAGTAAGGGAGGTCATAAAGTTCTATGATCCTGTCGCCACCAGCATCAAGGCGAGAAATGGGTATGATGCGTTTCATATTGCTGCAAAGCAATGGGTTTGTGATTTGCTCTGAAATTTAAGACTCCATCTCTCTCCTTAAAACTACACAGTCATCTGGTTCATGGAGTCCGTCAACATTTGCTTGCTTTGTTCATGATTTGTTGCAGAATCATTGAAAGTCCTGATGGAGGTCAATCCGGATCTTTCTATGACGTGTGACACATCAAATACAACTGCTTTGCAGACGGCTGCAACGCAAGGACACATAGAGGTGGTCACATTTCTCTTAGAATCAGGGGTAATGGCAAGACAGCTTTGCATGCTGCAGCACGAAATGATCATGTGGAGGTGGTGAAAGCGCTTCTACAGCAGGAGCCTGGGATCACAAGGAGGACCGATAAGAAGGGGCAGACTGCCTTCACATGGCGGTCAAAGGTCAGAATCTTGAGGTGGTGGAGGAGTTGATCAAGGCGGATCCTTCTTCTCTTAACCTGGCCGATACCACGGGCAATACGCCACTGCATGTTGCAGCCAGGAAGGGTAGAGGCCAGGTAGGTTTTTCCTCCATTTTTAAACCTTTAGTACTTCTATCTCTACCTGTCACTGAACTGCACATGACAACCTTTTCACTCGTAAACTCAAATCTGGCATCATGAGATTCATATCACGCGTTTGATCATGTCACTGCTGGTTTGAGTTCCTTTCTAAGTCATAAGTTACACTAGCTATTTTTTGCTAGAGTTTAAGATTCATGCTATCACACATAATGATGACCCAAAATTATATAGCTTTACCCAGAGAAGAGTATCTGTACCTATCCAAAATAGGATGTGAAAGCTTAAACAAGATCTTTATCTGCAGATTGTTAAAAGATTGCTGTCCGAGGAAGATACAGACAAAACAGCCGTGAACAGAGCAAGAGAAACTGCACTATCTGGATGTGGCAACAATCCTCCAAGAACAACATGGCGTCCAAAGTGCAAAAGACATCAAGCCAGAAGCAAATAATGCAGCAAGACAGTTGAAACAAACAGTCAGCGACATGAAACATGAAGTTCACCACCAGCTAGAGCACACACGCCAAACAAGAATGCGTGTGCAAGGCATAGCCAAACGCCTCAACAAGATGCATGCAGAAGGCTTAAACAACGCCATCAACTCCACCAACGCTGTCGCAGTCCTTATTGCAACAGTGGCCTTTGCAGCCATATTCACAGTCCCTGGCCAATATGTTGATGACCCGACAAATATTCCTCCCGGCCATTCCCTGGGAGAAGCAAACATAGCTCCAACTCCTGCATTTTTGATATTCTTTGTGTTCGACTCTGTTGCCCTCTTCATATCATTAGCTGTCGTGGTGGTTCAGACCTCGGTTGTGGTGGTAGAGAGCAAGGCCAAGAAGAAGATGACGGCGATCATAAACAAGCTCATGTAGCTGGCTTATGTTTTGATCTCTGTTGCATTCTTGGCCCTTTCGTTTGTCGTGGTGGGCAAGAATGAAAGATGGCTTGCAATTGGAGTAAGTGTCATTGGCACAACCATCATGACTACCACTTTGGGCACGATGTGTGACTGGGTCGTTAGGCATCATACGGAGGCCAAGAATCGGAGGAGCATCAGGAAATCAGCAAAGGGCAGCATGTCAAGATTTTGGTCAGCTTCTATTATGTCTAACACACAGAGGTCTTGAATAAATGAAAAGGTACTTCGGATTTACGAATTATTCGATTGACCAAAGAGAAATCTGTTGACCACTAATCTTGACCAGGTCACTAATCTTGACCAAAATGAAGAACACGTTTTTTTTCCACCAGCATCACCATTCCATCGGCCACCATTGAGCATCCACGTTTTTGGTCAAAAAAACGTGTTTTATAATTCGTTGATTTAGCCCTATAAATAGATTAGAAATTCAATGTATCAATACATCAAATCTCCTTGTATCAAACTTACAAAATCCTTCGGGATTTCCTTTTAGGAACAATGAAAAGTACAAGAAAATGTATGCATTGTAACTTCCATTTTCACCCATTGATGGAGTTTTACTAAGATTTGTTACTCTTGAAATATCACTAAATCATCACAGTTTTACTCTGTCGAAACGCTTGCTGCATCCAAGTTAGTAACTATAGTGTTGACGACACCTGAGGGATCATAAACAGGGGAAAGAGTGGGCTCTTAGGTCGCCTGTATTTACTAAACTAAAGACAACCTGCATTTACAATACGGACCTGGCTTCTTCATCATGAACTTTTGCGTGTACTCCCATTTGTCAAAGGGGATTGTAGCTCAAACACTAGTTCTGATTTCATCTGCAAAACAGCCATCAGCACTCTTGCGCTGAAAGTGATACCATTCATCCGATAAGAGATAATTAACACGTACAAAGACCATATTGCAAACAAACATATAACCCAGGAATTCAAAATCAGAACCGGTGAGCTTACAACTAAAAATTATAATAATCACTTAAAACAGCACATAGCCGGCAAACAAAAACATGGAACATGAAAAAAAAAAACAGCGAATTTTCTTGAGGAGAAAAAAACATTGACCTTGGTAGAATTGTATAACCATAACACATCCAAAAATCCACAAAAGATGAAACAATCAATCCCTCATGCTGTCATCTCCAGCTTCGACGTCATCATCGTCACCAAAAGCATCAGCGTCCTCATCATCATCAAGTTCAAGATCAGCAAGCAACTCTTCCAAAGGCACAGAAGGGATATCCTCCCCATCTGCCACAGAAGTCGCTTCTGATGGCTGGTATTCCATGTTGCGGTATAAGGATATGTTGAATCTTAGCTCAGGGTTCTCCTCCAGATCTCTCAAGAACTCCTCGTACTCATTATTCATCTTCTCTGCGTCCACTTTACCTCTAGTAGGCTGCTCCTCAACCTTCATGTTTAAAGATTTAAGCTTCCAAGATCGAGACTTTCCACGTTTCTTTTGGCGCTTCTCTTCATAGCTCTTCTTCACTAGGATAGCATCGGGTAGAACAAGGCCTCTATACTTATCCAAGTACGCATTGTTTAAGTTAGCCGCATACAGATCATAGCCAAGAGCATAATCCCCAGGATTCAGAAGATGGCCAAGGTGTGTCCTGATGTTGAATATTAAGTCATTTCGCCCAAAATCTGATACACGAGCCACTTGGGCATCAGCTAGAACATACCTAGAACCAGCAACGCTAACTTCAGGAGAAGCAACATCAATGTCAAGAACAATATATTCCACAAGCTGCCTGCTAGAAAGCATGCGAGTGAAAGGTTCTCTCCAGTATCGATCAGCATCCAAATAGCAATGCCTTAAAGTACTCGGATCCACCAGGGCTATACTGTTGCTGACTTTCGTGCAAATCACCAGCGGCCCCAAGTTTCCGAAGCTGGCCGCAACTTTGGGAGGAAGGCAAACCAAATCTTCCCGACAAATGGGGCAACAGTGAATGTGTACTGATTGTTGTAAATGTTGCTCTTGCCATCATGCGACAACTGTTTTTTGTCATTGGAGTAACTTTACCAACAAACTTGATGAATTTCACACCGTGGCTCCTATTTGAGAAAAAGAAATCAATACCATCCCCAAGCTGCTTGATCCTGATGGCTTGGGATGCGTCGTTGTGTTTGAGAATAAGTTGCTCCAAATAGAAGAAAGTCCTCCTGTGATCAGCCTTTTGCAGGAGCTGGACGGATGCCACCCACTGGTCCGGATTAGCCTGGATCCTCTTACAGGAGTCACACATATTATACAGTATCATGTACACAACTTCATATGATTTCTCGAGAATCGCTCCGTGGAGGACTTCTCTCTGGATAGTCAGCTTGACTATGATCCTCTTCGAGCTTTCTACGCTGAATTTAAATTCTGCACCAACTAACCTCACATCTTTAAGCTTCAACCTCTTGACGCAAAAAGTCAAGAGTTCCTTGGACTCCCACTCGGCTCTGATCCAAGTCTTGGGAGGCTGCAGGTATCGTCTACACTCAGGGCAGAACACAACGGTCACTCTCTTCTGTAAACCTTCGGTGATGTTGACACGGGAGAACAAACATTTGGTGCACATATTGGCAGCATTAGGTGGGATGGAGGTACCACATTCGCAACATAATACATTGCCAATCGTGTGTGGCGGCACAAACATACCCCTTTGTTGATCCATACCTGTCAGAACTACCGTCAGCGATGCATCAACGGAACTCATAGCATCTTACCGTGGATTGTGAAATTGCATCATTTAAAGATTGTCATTCTTTGACACCCAATACTTCATGATTGTGAAAACACTTTCCAAACCCCAGCATCGGAGTACATGGCACTACAACCAATAAAACACAACAGCGGGGAGACCAAAAGGCTCATTACTTGTCCATAAAAAAAGGTATACGACTATATATGTACTTTACCGATAGCAATTTTGGTATATTTCATCTCGCCTGGACTAATAGCAATCAAAGGTTAACAATCGCGGAATCCAATAAAAAAAACTCGGATCCATTTTCGACTCAGTTGGAGAACCAGTAACCACCACATCACATATGCAATCACTCCACAGAAAGAACAAAACACAGACAAACCCAAAAAAAAAAAAAAAAAAAAAAAACCAATAAGACAACCTCGCAGCAGTTAATCATCGGAGAATCCGAAACCCACTCAAATCACATGGCATGCATGCCATTTCGGGATCATTCATTTTTTACAAAAATCAATGATAGCAAAAATAACAATTGATCCAGCATAGAGCTAGGATCGAAAGAGTGATATACCAGATTTCGATCTTTTGCGAATAAGAGGCTGCGATCGCAGCTTGGGCACACGAGCCTTCTTCTTCTTCAAACGGCGAAATGATGTAGAAGAAGATGAGGTATTGTTGTTGTTGTTATTGTTTTTGTTGTTCTCCTCCATGGACCATCTATGTGAATTGGCCGCCTCACAACCCTAGTCGGCGCTCGTCTCGGGGGTCTTCACAACACGACAAATATTGCTTGGGCCGACATACATATACTTTTTTTTGTTGGACCTGTGGTTGGTTTTGGGTACATGGTTTCGGCCCGTTGTGAGATGGCCCATGTTCTCATGACTCGGCCCAGATTTTAGGAGATTTTCTCAAAAATACCATCGTTTCCAAGTCATTTGATTATGCAAAAATATGACATCATGGATGATATCTTCGTTTGTATCATATCGTCACAAGTGACGCGTTGTTTACGATTATGACATTAGTAGGAAAATCCCAAACACAAATAACAGGTACCTTACAGAGAGATCAATTCAGAAACTTTCGATGTTAACTTCTCGAATAATTTGTTCATGTCATTGCATTAAGTAGAGTAACTATAAAGCATCATTATCAAAAAAACAAAAATGTATAGTATAAAGCAAAATCCTAACCATATCTTTTTCCCTTTTTGAGATTATGAAGCTTTTTTTATAAGTACTTTAGGTTATGATGCTTAAGCGTCAATGTTCAATCAAAAAGCTACTTTCATGAGACGTACGTTCGATTGTCACCTCTTTCCAAAAAGTTGGAGATATTTCCAAAAAGTAGGAAATATAAGACAGCTTACCAACAGAAATCGCCACAGAAGCAAGGAAGTGGTTTGTGTGTTTATTGATCGGTGACATCGCTCCCTGGTCACTGATAATGCTTTTATGAACTTTTTGTTGTTATCGCGGAAGATCGTACGTACCCGAACATGCCTTGCCTTAAATTTCGAAGAAAGCTAGCCGATTTTCACAAAACATATATTGGACGGGAGAACAAAATGAAAAAAAGTGTGATCAAATTAGTCAACTCCGTCGACAACCATGCACTTCCATGCATTGCATATAGGAGTACATTATTTAGGGCCACCATTAAACAAAAAAAATGAGAAAGGCATGATCACGTGGTGAAGCAAAATTATACGTTGGCTGGGCATGTAGATGGATGGACTATCAACTTCAGAACAGCGGGGAGCGTTGGAGACATTTCATGCATCGTATAAAAAGGATCACAGTGGAATGCTTGTCATGTCTACTTACAACGTTTCATCTTGGCTGAGTAGACCGAGGCCTTGTAATCCCCATGTAATACCCCAAGGAAATGCCTGGTTTGATAGTACTACCTATACCAACAAGGTGCACCTTTCTTTTCGGTAGCCTATCACATTAAAACTCCACAGTTAAGCGTGCTTGACGTGGAGTAATGCTACTGGGATGGGTGACCTCCTGAGAAGTTTCTCAGTGTGTATGACGACCCGTGTGCTGGATCCGAATACCCGATGCCTGGTTTGATAATACTACTTATACCAACAAGGTGCACCTTTCTTTTCGGTAGCCCATCACATTAAAACTCCACAGTTAAGCGTGCTTGTGTGCAAGTGAGGACAAAGCATACTGAAAGGACTAGTGTTGGTTTGTGGGGCCAGTCCTGAGCGTGAAAAGGGTTTCTTGGTGACGCTCCGCGTGCTGGATCCAAATACCCGGGTCAGCCGGGACGTTACATCCCGCATCAAAGTTGTAAAAAAACATGTCTTGGAAAAATTGGTCATTCTGTCACATTAATTGTATTGTTACTTTTGCGATTGATTCTCGATTTTAAGCTTGGCACATGTCGGGTGTCCACCCCCTGTGGGGTAGATGGCACTACGCAACAGTCTTGACATCTTTGGTAAGCACTACATTGCGGAATCGACTCCAAAAGTTGCAAAATATAGATAACTCGTTGTGTACTTCATGAACTACATTTTCATATATAGGTCAATAATGTCGATACTGATTGGAATTACAATCGTTCCTAAGACCAAACGAGTTGTTCCCAGATCTCGTTGCCTCAAAGAGTTGGTTCAACAAATCACCACCAAACAGAATGATATCTTCATGTTCTGGATTTAGTATGAAAGTTAAAATAACCAGCTCATTTTGATTTCCACGGCTTTTCATTCACTTCTTCAATCTTGATTGTGCACATGCCGTGGTCGTTTACCTCGCCAGCAATAGCAAGGGTCTTGATATATATATTTGTGGACCAGCTTACTCTAATCGATTGTATTCCAAAACAAAACAAGTTGTTGTGTGAAAGACAAAGGGAAATTTCCTGTACATTTTTGCAAATAGGCCTATGTTTATAGTCCTAAATTTCACCAAAAAAACGCAGCAAAATGATGAATCAGATGCACCATGCTAGAGGAGTACATGCTAGAGGAACATGAAAAGTTAAAGTGGTGGGCTTTTGTTTTTGCTGATATGTTTAGTATAGGTGCAAAACGTACTTGGACCACCCAATTAGCAGAAACCCCCGAAAATGGGCCTCGCCGTCCCGTATGGTTATAGAGTACTGATATACTTGGACCACATTTCCTGCTTTAAAACAGAGAGGGGCCGTCGCCTTTCCGTATCTGATCTTCCGGGTCATTACTAGTTAGTCGTGTGTATATATATATATATATTCTGATTCATCTCACCTATGTTAATGGTATAAGGTTTTGTTTAATGTTAATAGAGCCGAACGAGCCCCATTGGTTAAGAGCGTGAACAAAGACGAGCATGTTTCACGGGACGTGTTTTTGTGAACCATGATGATCCTCCCAGGCCCAAGGGACTTGTCCAGGGCCAGGGGTGTTGCCTTCTTCTTGTTGCTTTCAGCTATGGCCTTGGAGAATTTACAGGATCAAAAAAGGGACAATGATGAATAGTTTCACTACGACGGGCCGTCAGCCGACCCACATCGAAAACAAAAGTTGTGTATATATGTCAGAGTTGCCATCACTCTTCTTTTAAGTGAGGGAAGGTTTAACGTCTCCGTTTGAAGGGGTACCTGATTTTGGAAATTTTACATTTACAATAAGCATCTAGCCGTATACAACCTATGTGCACAACCACATGTTATTAAGTAATGGAACCCTTCATACCACAGGATTTCAATGAACCACATAAAATTATCGCATATATCACTTCAGAGAGCGAACTAAGACCATCCACAACCAAAATCAAAACTACTATTTGTAAAAGAAGAGGTATGTGAAAAAAAAAAAAAAAAATGAGGTGAACAAGTATTGACCTTTTTTTTGTTCTCTAATGTTGGAAGGGAAAAGTTACTTATGGGACAAACTCTCAGGCATCTTGAATGTACTTTCTTCTTCACTATTGATCCAGCCAAACTTTTCAAGATATGGGTTGACAATTTTCTTCACAGGATAATTATCAATGAACTCTTTCCACACATTGTTGCCCTCCAAATCCCTCATCACTTCCCACAAGCAGCTGTTGCACTTGAATCCTGCTCCGAAACTTATCATCAGCACCCGATCGCCTTTCTGTAGTCTCTTCTTCGCCTCCATATACGATAGTACGTACCAAAGGCTGCTGGCAGATGTGTTACCAAACCGGTGCAATGTCATTCTTGCGGGTTCAAGATCATATTCGCTAAGTCCGAGGTTGGTCCCAATGCCATCGATCACGGCTTTTCCACCTGTAAATTTTACCACAGTGAGTGTATACATAAATTAAGACGACCAGGAATGATTATACCATTCAAAATTAAAAAATAAAATATATAAATTTTCTTCTTTTAATCATGATAAGATCGTTATTATCTTTTTCTTCATCGATCACATTGATAGGATATCATTCGTGAAAATGCATGATTGGGCTCTTTAACAAAATCAAAACATCTGATTTGGAAATTGACCAATGAAACAGTAAACAATTGAATTGAACCAGGAGGAAATCCAATTTTTACCTGTGTGAATGCAGAAATGATCCACCCCAGTCCTAAAATCAATGGCCGCACCGCCAACAGCACCACCGGCGCCGCCCTTCTTCGCCGCCCCAAAGTTCAACCTCTTCAAAACCCTAATCCACATGAACCTGAGCAGCTCCGTCACGGGCAAGATCTTGGGCGCAAGAACCCTAAGATTATCGACGAACGCCCTCGTGGCCGCCTTGGGTAAATCCTTGCCCAAATAAAACCCTAATCTGCCCTCGGCATCATCCCTCTGCATACAGCACCCATACGCCTCGTCTCGCCCACCGTGATGCGTCCTCACGAGGCAATTGAGCCTGAACATCGCCTTTTTCCTCATCGCCGCCTTGTTCGTCAACAGCATCGCGCATCCGCCCGATCGGAATAGACAGTTCGCCAGTATCATCGATCGGTCGTTGCCGGTGTACCAGTTCGGGGTGAGGGACTCGGATGTGACCACGAGGGCGTATTGGTTCTTGTTCGCTTTGAAGAGGTTTCGGACGATATCGACGGAGATCAGGCTCGCGCTGCATCCCATCCCTGTGAGGTTAAACGATCTTATGTCTTCTCTCATTTTGTAGTGATTTATGATTCTCGATGTGAGCGAGGGGGAGACCGCTAGCATCGACACGTTGACGACCAGGATGTCGATTTCCTGTGGTGAGACTCCCGATCGTTTCAGGAGTTTCTCGATGCTGTCGTTGAAGAAATCGTCCATTTCTTCAAGGGAGTCGTCGAGGGTTGGACACTCCTCGCGGCCCTCGAGGACGTTTCTAGGGCCGTAGGTCTGTTCTCCGATCCCCGAGTTCACGATCGCCTTGAGGAGGAACTTGTATTCGTTTAGGCCTAGGTTCTTGTTCCGCATTATGATGTCTCCGCTGATGTCCGTGCTGATCATACGATCGTCGCTCGGCTTGTGGCACTCGTAGTCCAAAATGTAGCAGGATTTGTCTCCTCCTGTGAATGCCCGTTTCCATATTGTGGTGAATAGGTATAGCAGGGGAACTAGGCAGAGTAATATGAAGAAGCCCATTTTCCCCCACTAGCTACGAGACTCAAATCGAGCGTCGTCTTCTTCTTAGAAGAAATTGATCAAATGAAGGCTTCGTGATTGGCTCGAAATCAGGTTAATGCTACTACGAAGCAAATGGGCAAAGACTACAGTGTGAATGACAATGCAAGGGAAACAAAATGGTATTATGAATTGGGTACTTCTTGTAGGTATGAGCATAGGAATGGAGGCAATATTGGATGGAAAATAGTTTTGGAAAGGTGGAAAAGAGTGTGATCAATGAATATTGAGAAAGAGAAGAGGAGATGATAGGCAAGGAAAGGAAGGGAAGGGGGCTAGTGAATTGGGAGTACAGCATACTATGCATGGGCGATTGCATATAAATACAAATAAGAGATGCCTACTTGGTGTGGTGACGATGAGGCATGTGAAGCAATGTTCAAAAATTTGGAAATTCATGGCTCGTTTTCCCAACTTCTAACAAAGACATTGTACATGGTCTATGAGGATTTTCTTATTTTGTTGCTGTCAATACATTTATTACCGGGGAAAAAAATAAAAGTGACCGGCAAATCAAGACCTTTTTGTCCTCCGTTGTTGAATACTAGTGTGACATACTACATGAGGTCGTCTAATGGTCGATACTACTTGAGGTCGCCTTGCTTATGCTAATCTGATAACTCTTGCTTCATTTTTTTCATTTTGTCACTAGTAACTTCTTATTGATGTATGCTGTTTAATTGTCGTGGAATCCAGCGTTTCTTATTATATTTTGTTATGTCATTGTGGTCTACTTAACTATTTAAGTCTAATGGAAACCTATGGAAATTTTACTAGCTGTAATATATGGGGTGCAGACTGTAGAGGAAACCAGAACACCAAATTTTGCTTCTAGGAGGCGTATGGGAAGCGTGGTATGGCCCTGTTGGCACCCACACATGAGGGTCAGCAGCCTTTAATTTTCTTTCTACTTTTTTACACGGGGTGGAGCAATGAGAGAAATAAAAAGTCCATTGAAAGGGTAGTCATTGACAGTTTCCAGCTGGTAGCTTAATTATTACTCCCATTCCTTTTCTCTACGAGTTAGCCCTTACATTTTAGAAAAAGGGAGAGGGGCAGATGGGGAAACTTTAATTACCATGGTGAAGGTATTGGTATTGGTGGAGGAGATGTTCGTATATCCCGTGCCATGAGTCAAAGTTCTGGATTTCTGAGTTATCTGAGATCAGTTTCCTCATTTGCGGTTTACTGTGAGCATTTACTTTGCATGAAACATGAAAATGGAAATACAGGAAGACCACTGGAGTGGGGTTCTGCGATCCTTCCTGATAAGTTTTCTTAATATTTTGGATCGTTAGTATTGTGAATTCATGCTGATTTTCATGTGTGTTTTTATTTTATTTTAAATTCTTCTGGGTTATTGGTGCTGCTTGCTGGTGCAATTAATGCTTCAATCATTCAGTTTCCAGCTTGGAGGGTGCATACTACATGGTATACGCTGGATGTGTTCTAAACCGATAATAAATAGTTGTCGTAGGCCATGATGGTATAAGTCGTATTACAAATGGAAACGAGTTGCTTGGGCCCCTTGGTTTCAAGTATTCCAAGAAACATGAGCCAAGCAAGTCGGTTTCTCATGGATCAATGAAGTGTAAATCCCACGATTTTGCTGCTGTGAATTTACAGTTGTTAAGATTGCGACTCATCAAGATTTAGTGCTAATAAAGCTTTTTGGTAGATTTGACCGTTATATCGTGTGGGATGTGAAGATCTTGTTGCGAGATTTATCTTCGTAGTCTCTGGGTTACATTGTTTAATGATTTTGATTGTGTTAGTTGTGGGTGCTTTCCAGAAGTTATATACTGAGACTTGGATATTTGAGTTTAGACTATATAGTGTAAACGGTGTTTTTACACAACTTAGTTTCTTAAATTACCTGGATTTCGATTATAGTCTATAGGTGGTGAATGGAATAAATTAGACTCTGTCAGATTCTGTTGGGGTTCCTTCACATTTTTCTGGTGTTGATGTGGAGGTTTCGTGGTCTTAATAGTATTATTGGGGATCATGAGATGGCATTGGTGACAAATATTGTTTCTGACATGCTGTGTGGGCTCATAAATGAGGATGATCGGTCGAGGAGTAGTATTTTCAGTTGATAGGGCTAGAAAACCTTTTCTAGAAACACCCGAAGTAATGTGCTATGGTGCCGTTGACTTATCTAGACTAATAATATTGAGCATTTGTCTCTTTTTTTTTTCTTTTTTTTTTGTCATGCTTAATCCCAATACTGCATTTTACCGGCCAGAGACTCTAGTTCTTTGGTCTTCCATGCTTGGGTCGATGAAAGACCATATCCTTTTTCTGTTTCTATAGATGCTGTGAGCTCTTTCCTGTATTGTTGGTTTAGGATCGTGTGGCGAGGTAAGAGATTTGATGGGAAAACTTTCTGTTTTCTGTATTTCGTGTATTTCGTTTTATTACGGAGGTACAATCTATGCTTACATCTCAAACCTATTTAAAGCAATGAATCAAGCTTTGCTAAACACGTTTTTGTAAAAAAAAAAAAAACAAAAAACGTGGAGATAAACGGTGGACGGTGTTACTGTGCACGCTTGTACACGCATGTTTTTGTTCCATGTCAAGATTATGGCCAACATGCATTACATGGTGAAGGTGTAACAGGATTAACCATATCTGGCTGATGTTGTTAAAGCTAGTGACCAGCCTCGGCCACTGATTGATCTCATACGGGCTCGTGATTCTTTCTTTTGGTCTGTTTTGAGCAAAGCCATTTGTGATAAGCAAGAGAGCTCACAAGACGCGAGAGCTGCTATTTGGTCATGCAATACTAAGATCCATCTACATGTGATTACGGCCTTTCAGTTAGGAACAATGCCTTCTGGTGGGTGTTGGTTTGCATGTAGTGATACTCATATCGTATGGTTGAGGAGTTAGGATCTTTCTCTTTAATTTTTCCCCCATCACTTGACTTGGCTAAGAAATTTACTTGGACCACAAGTCTCATCCCTCTCTTCATATTTTAATGTAGGGAAAAACACAATGGACGACCCTTTTATTTAGTCGCATATTGTATTGTTGTGGCTGCAAAATTTAATTCCTATTTGAGTCGTGCACAAGTTTGTTAAATTTGTATGGATGAAGTCGAAATGGGGTATACTAAGGACAGACTTGTACACGGTACTCTTGGTAGACTTGCTTTATCATTAAACTGTTTTCTCTCGACTGTGATGATACATCTTTTCTAAATTATGACAATTCTTTGCTTGATTTGTCAGATTCAAGACTATCGCCCTGCAATTCGAAACCAGTGGAGAATATTCTTTTCTGAGTCTCTGAGGTATAGATGTTTTCCAATTGCATGAGCACGGTTTTTTTTTTTTTTTCAATACGTGCTTTTCACATTCAACTAGTATATGATGTCGGATTTACATGTTATACACCATCTTCTCTTGCATGGTTAATGTCTCGATAGAGAAAGTTCTCTGTTGTCTTTTTATCCCATTGAAAGCGCATCGCTGTTTTCCAGACATCTGATGTATCACTATCGGATCCAAACTAGATAAATAGATAAACAGACTCCCCAGAAGTCTGTGCATTTGCCTTTTCCCTCCCGTTCCCTTTTGTGGGAATGAGTTAGTAATCAACTTCTTGTAGATGTCTGCAAGCTAAATCTCGGCATATGAACTAGTCCTCGAAACCCATGCATGTTTAATAAAGTAACACCCTCATGCAGGGATGGGATAAGCTCGAAGCTCCCTTTCAACGGTTTGTAGAAGTCTTGTATTGAGTGATGTTGTAATAGTTGACTGTCTGCATTTATGATTGTGGTTACAAGTCTAATCTAGCACTATACAGATCCTAATCTGTTAGTGTTAATATAGATATAATACTGTATGATTCTTATGCTAGTATGATCCGTGGACTGGCCGGAACAAGTAATCCTGCAAGAGGGTGGAACCAATGCATGTGTGTCAAAAGTTAATTAGGGAGTCAAGTCGAGTGGATTAGTTGAGGGTCATTCTCATGGAACCAAAGTACAGTTCATGAATATAAGTAAAAAAAAAGACCTTGGAATAGGCTCGAGGACCATCGATGTCTCTTTTAAAGTGGTTAGTAGTATTAAAGTTGGACACTTGTTATCTGAATATAAAGCTGACCTGTTTAAAGATTTTGAATGATTTGGTTCAACCTTCTGAGTATTCGGATGTTTGAGCGGTGCTAATGAGCTAATGTTCTACTTGTTCCCACCGGAACTATGATTTTGGAAGTATAGACAATTATCACTTATACGTATGGTCAATTAGAAGGCTATGCCTGCTACTTGATTTTTTTGATGGTATACATACATACCATAGTTTGTAGATTTTTACCTGTTTGAATGCAAGGTAATCTCACGTCTGTGCTTGGTTCACTTTTGTCATTTGATCATAGATTCGGTTGTTAATAAAAACATCTTGAGCTGTGAGCTAAGATTCTATGCATCTTCTAGAATAGTACATGTTCTAAATGCAAGCTGATGAGTCGAGTTTCAGTTGATGACCTTGTTCATCATGCTATGGCATGGCAGAGTAGATATCATGTCTTGCAATACAGATCCATGAAATGTACGTTTAAATTCTTGTTACAGGAATAGCAGGTGAATTCACATGTGGAGGGAGGTCTTGACATTTGACGACGTCAACTCAAACAGGTTGGTTAAATTAATTACGACTGCTATGCATTTGACTTAATATAATATTCTACAGTATACTTATATTATTGTCTAGGTCAGGTGGATGTTGACTTGCATATGCATGATATCTATGCTTCATTAAGTACCTTGATAGAGGTTTAATGTCCATCTACAAACTACCTGGATGTGAACTCGGCCAGTCTGTTGACTCTTTCCACTTTTAAATTCTTATCAGTCCTTGAATACGTGTGCAGTGTTTGTCTTGCTTGCATTCATACGTATAGGCATACGTAGACATGTATGCACATTAGTTGAACTAAATGTGAGTCAAGTCGAGTTGAGTCTTTTGAGTTTTAGAACTATGGTTATGTTATTACTAGCAATTACTGTTTACAGGGAATGATTATAGAGAAAAGCCAAGTAGGGAAGGGAATGGGAAAATGTTGATTTGCGAAAAAGAGAAATGATACTTCCAAGACTATCCCATTCACATCAATTTTTTGGACAAAAATGTCCTTTTCTCACACGGTGCCTTGGATTTGGATGTGGTAAAATGGTATTAATTCCCTTCGTAAAAAAGATAAAAAGCATCTTAGAGGAAAGTGATGTAGGGATTATCTCTTTTAGGCTTGGATGCCCTAAAGTTTCTGGTTGCCCTTAATGCTTGGATCTTTAAGTCTGTGCTTGAAGTGCAATTTAGTCTAAGTTGTTCTGGTTTATGTTTATTTTTGGGACGGAGGTGATACTAGAAATGAGAGAATGCTTAGTTGTAATTAATGACTTTACCTTTTTTGGAAAGATATATATTAAGTTTTGAGTTATAAGAATTGTAGAGAATTAGGTTTTATTCGGTGAGTTTTAATAAGAGGGAATGAGAGATAAATGAGAGTGATTTAAAAGACGTACGGATCCCCTGTTATTCACAAACAGACTGGCCGAGGGGTTTTTAATCAAAACCCCTCCCTTCGTGTGATTCACAAACAAGGCCATGATGTCCAAATCATGCTGTTATTCCCCTAAAGAGTTTCTTTATTGTTATTGACCTGTTTAAAGAA
>LIEC01008631.1:0-49263 GCA_001925005.1 Drosera capensis | reverse complement strand
AGAAAAAGGAAAAGGAAAAAAAAGGAATAAGGAAGAAAAGAAAAAACATCATCAGCACCATCAGAATATAGAAATATCCAATTCAGTAAAACTGTATTCTGGTTTTTCCATGTTGACTGTTACTGAGCTTACAGTTTTGGTTTGAGGTGTGGCTTTCGCAGCCTAACTTTTCTTTTTTGGGGCTCCTGGTACATAGATATCTGTACTCGATAAAGAAATGAAACTTCCATATATTTGGCTACAACTCTATTTCCGCTGCGCTGGAAAAAAATCATCTTTTGTTTTCCAAGTTTCTCGAAGTACCACATCATAATATAACTATGTTCACTAATTAAGCTGCAGTCATAGGCAACGTATTTGGAGGATATTAGCTATATTAAGATCCTATATGGTCGAAGAAAAATCATATAGCAATCTGATAAGAGATGATGAATTTTTTGTATGATTGATCCAAGGGGTTGAGATGCAGTGATCCACCAATGGGGTACGTGGGACTGAGCTGGACCCTTCCACAGCCAATCCCAGCCTCTGGTGCTGCAGCAGCAGGATCAGTGACAGTAGCCGTTGCTGCAGCAGGGTAGCAGATGCGTGGCACGTGTCCCTTTGTACATCTGCAGCTGCATCCACACAGAGGGATATGGTGAGGAGGAGAGAGCAAGCAAATCAAATTCAAAAACTAATAATGTTGGACGCTATTTCAGCAACTTGGACAAAGTTCTCGTTTGCGATAAAGTGTCACTATAAGCTCTACTTGGCATATGATTGTGTGTTTGATGATTCTAATTAGATCAGGGACAAATAGTATCCTGCTATATAGGAACATACTTGGTCCATCATCATGGTTTATTGTCTCATTGACAGTCTAATCTTAGCTACTCAAAACCTTTGTCGCTAAATACACATAAGAATATGTTGAAGGATCAGACATAAAGAAAAGGATACAATTTAGTATGATCGGACCAGGAAAGGATCTTTTTTGCAGCTGGACGATCAAACTTAATGGAAACACGATCGTCTACAGGTTCACTGTATTAGCTAGTGCTAATGGTTTGCTAATCTATGCATTCGATTGAGATAAAAGTGCTAATCAATCATCAACAGTACTAACTAATCAAGCAGAAGAACGTAGACAGGTAGGGAGTTTGTCAGGACTTACAGGTGGAGTAGGATGATCGATGGAGGCAAACCCAACAAGATGATGATAATCTCCTCCTGCAGGTACTTCATTTAAATCAGGGACAGTGCAGCTACTTATACAGCTGCTGCTGCTGCTTCTGCTGAAGCTCCCAGTGGTGGCTGTGGGGCTACACACATTGTCCTTCACCAGCTGCAAACACCCACCTGCAGCGGCAGCAGTGGCGACAACAACCTTTGGCCTCTCAGGGACGGGTTTCACAGGCGGGAAGAATAGGCGGTGAGAGGGTGGAAAGGCGGAGGACGAGGAGACAGAGGGCGGGGTGGGAACTGCCGCCGAGAAAGGGGATGATGATGATGAAGGGAGGAGGAGATTGAGGTGGTTTGAGGTGGTGGTGGAGGCGGCCATGTCAGCAGGCCAAAGGAAGGTACCCTCTGGTTTGCAGATTCTGAATCCACTCTTCAGCCTTTGTCTCCGCGCTTCCCTTTCTGCTGCTTTCTGATCTGCTGCTGCTGCTGTTGTTTCTGCTTTTGCTGTTTCTGTTGCTGCTGGGATTTTGTCTTGTTCATCTTGCAGTGGTGCTGATTTGTTGTACATGGGCATTTGGGGTTCTGATGCGACTGGTGCTTTGCAGTTGGCCTCCAGCACCAACTTCCCCACGTCCACCTGTATAGACAACATCAAAATCACATCCCAAAAGAGAGAAAATAGCCCTCTCGGCTCTTGATACATGAGCATATATGCATGTTCTTGTAGGTGGTAACCCACAAAAGAGTTCACTTTTACTAGTTTTTGATGTTAACATGACTTTTTCATGTTCTGTTTGTCCCTTTTCAGTTTTTCCTTTTTGTAAAAGTCCCTTTCTATTCTTGGTGCTCAAGATACTAGTAGAAATTGTGCGCATTAGTCCAAGCAAGATAAATGATTGCAAGTTTGCAACATGTTTGCAAAACTCCATGAAATTTTCAAACTGAGCAATCGTTTGAGACACATATAAAGAATAGAATTCTGATTGGATGATGTTACTGTGTGATATATGGTTGGTCATTTCATATGGTTAACTACTCAATCATATAACAAATGAAGCTCAATTCATCCATGAGATGCCCTATATCCAAGGCTCATGTATGATGTACCCTTAGACTACATTTATTTTCTGCCCCACCTTGCTTAAGAGAGCAAGAAATGACAATATTAAACCATAACCAAAATGGATAGAGACACACTCGACACCAAAAAAAGAAGCAGCAGCAGCCGCCTTTATAAGATATGAAGAAAGTCAAAACACACACTTTACATATTTGGCTAAACAATGCACGTACCTCCATTCCTTGTAATGCCTTTGATACCAGCAAAAGTTGCTCATCAATCTTTGCTTTCCTCTTCAGCAGCTCCTCATGTGTCACCTAGGCAATTCACATCAAGTCAGTCAACCATAAAACTGATCACATATTTGAACCATCAACTTATATTTTTCATGTTCTGAAATACAATCATCAAAGTTCCCTTGATATATTCAGGCACCTTGAGTGGGATTAGTATGCTTGCATCCATGTTCTGCACATCATCATCGGCACCCTTTATCATCAGTACTTGCTTTTTCCCATTCCTGTTATCCATCTCCTCAAGCTTTCTGCTTTAACAAATCCCAGAACATGATTAGTGCTAATTACTGGTGATTTGGTACTGATTAACATAGAACAAAAGAACATCCTGCTTAACAAAGAACAAAAAGATTTGCACAAGTGCAAAATTTGTCTGGGTTTTGTTCTTTTTGGACTCTTGTTTTCACCTTATCACAAATTGTCAACCCCATTGAATATTGTTAATTTAAAATGAATTCAACATTGAGAACACATTGCATGATCAAAAGGGAAAATGATGGCTTTACCTCTTCATAGCAGCAACATCTTGTTTGAGCATTTTGATCTCCCTAGCACAAACAACATCCTGGCTAGGAGAATCACCAGGTTGCCAACCAGGTGGAGGATTCCAGTAAGGATCAATGACTCCTGCTTCTTTCCTAACATTGACTAGCTCGGGGCTTTCCAGCCAATACTCCATGGCTCCTTCAGGGTTGTGCCGCCTCCTGAATCGCTCCTTGCCACCAGGAGCCAACTTTCCTGCCATGTGCTTCAGCAGGTGGTCTAAAAGACCCGTGTCTCCTATCAGCTTCCGAGCCTCTGCTCTTAAATCCGGCCTTAAGATCGGCCTCCCAAATACAGCCCCTTTCGCCTTCATTACTTTGAGAATGTTCTTCTCTGCCTTCTTGTACCTTTAAGTATATACATTTGTAACATCAAGTCACCCAAAATATATGCATCTCAACATGTAACAATAAATGAACAACTTGATCACATATTTAATGCTACTAGTACTATAAGATAAGATATGAACTCCAACTAGCAATCATATGGAATATAATTTATTTCAGTGCTATCGGCTATGATTAATGACTGAAAGACATGAAAAAGATAGGTTTTTATGTATACCTGTCCTCAGTCCATCTGTTCTTGGGATTGAAGCCCTTTCCCTCTTTGATACTCATATTCTCATCAAGATCATCAATATCCTGATCATTGTTCCACCTCTTCTTCTTCTTCTTCTTCTTTTTCTTCTGCACTGTCTTCATCACCATCATCTTGTTCTTCTTTTTCTCACACTTGAACACTGCCCTACCCTTCCTCTTCTTCAACTCTTTTCTTCCACTGTACCATCCCTCTTCCTCCTCCTCCTCTTCCTCTTTCACCTCATCCACCTTCATTTTCTCATCCTGATTTTCAACTCCCACAACTGCCAACATACTCATCATGGGACTAATCCTCTCCTTATGCTTTCCAATGAACATTGCCCTTCGCCTTTTCGCCCATTGCACCTGCAATCCAATCCCACCACCACCACTATCGCCATCATAATCATCATCATCATCATCACAACTCCCCTTTGTTCCACCCTCATTTTTAGACCCATCTGTCACACTACATGATTCAGACTCCTTACACGGAACACTAACTACAACACCAACATCATTCCTTACCCAGAAACTCTTCATCCCTCTCCGGGCCACGAATTCCTCGAACGGGATCTGATGAAACAGTACTCCCTCAGCAACATCCAAACCCATCACATACTTCTCGTCAAGATTCGGTTGCATCAACCCATGACTTAATCTCCTCCCACATTCATCATCATATCTGAAGAACGCTTCCAGTGAAATCTCACTTGGGTATGTCACAGAAACCCTCGTTTCAGTCTTCTTGGACACCTGATGATGACCATCAACAGTGAAATCAGGGCACAATAACCAAAACCCATTTCAAAATTTGAAGGAAAAGGCTAACAAATGAAATGGGCAATGTTGAATCGATCTGAAAATGCATTTACCATGACTACCCTGATGAGTCTGATCTGATTCGGAGCTTGACTCGGCAACTTAGAATGATCCACTTGGTACACTGACCCAACTTCCATCTCCATCAGCAAAACCACACTGAAAATCGATACTCTCTTTATAGATTTGTGAGTTAGAAATCAGCAGTGTCACAAAATCGCCATTGAAGAACTATCAAGCATTGGATATTGAGAGCAAAAAGGCTCTTTTTATGCAACCAACAAGCTCCCTCTTTTCTCTCTCTCTAAAAAACACTGTCTTTTTAGTTATTTTCAGCAGAAAAACAGAAACCCATAAACCACAACAACCCAAAATGTGTGAAAAAAATTTGTGCTTAAATGGAGTTTTCTTTGTGGGCAATCAAAAAAAAGATCTGAATTTTTTTATTTTCGTTTTCTTTTTTTGTTTGTGGGGTTGTTGGAGATTATTTGCAGTGGTCTGTAACAGAATTGATAACTGTGAATGTGAGAGAGAAAATGAGAATGATGATGGAGAAGAAAAGGAGGGTGGTGTGTGTGGTGGTGCACGTGAGAGAGAGGGTGGCGCGTGCGGGTGCGTGTGAGGTGAGCTGAGCTGAGCTGAGCGGGAAATGGAATATGTGTGTGTGTGTGATGATGATGGTGTGTGTTTTCATTGGCGCGTGTGAGTGTGATTTAATCGGATTTGCGATGGACTCGAATTGGGATTTTTTGGGTTGTCATCAGTGTTGGCAGTTGGCACGCTTGAGATGAACCGGGTTTGGACCGGGGATTTCGTGTGAACCGGCGGGGTGAGGGGGATTTTGTTTTGTGTGCGTTGTTGGCTAGCCGAGTTTGATCGCCTGCACTTGAGATCTTCTGTACAGTCTGTACTAATGAAATCATGAGAGTATGTAACGGTTATTTTAAGCCACTCCGTTTTTGGTTATACTAGGAGTGATCGGATTAATTCCATAAGCTTTGTTAGTGATACTACGAGAGATCAAATAAGTTTGATGAGCGGTAAGAATAGTTGAACATTGAACTTAACTATGCTCACGAGATGGAACGTGCATCCTAATGTAACAACAATCCGCTGTATGAAAACTCAAAGAGTCTATCCATTTATTTGCTTGGTGAATAGAAAGTCGAATTGATATAATTAAATAAAAATGTCTTTCAATACCTTTTATTATAATTTCTTCCATTTTCATCATGATCGAAAATCATTTAAAATTTAAAAAGGATAGGTGTCAACATGTTGAAATTCGAGGAATAAGGCCATACACCTTTTAAATGAACAACAAGGTAATGAGTTATTGTGCATCTTAAAAACCAGACTAAGTATTCGAGCCATTACACTAACTAGCTAATTATTCTCATGTATTTTGAGAATGCAATATAAACTTTTTAAAGTTATAAGACTCTGATTCACATCACCACATCATGCTCAGTTGCTAACATTGATGGTCCATCACTCTTGGCATTAGGTCAAAAATGCCCCCATAAAGTTGTTTAAGATAAGTAGAGCACATAGCAATTGGACCCATTGAAATTCTTCTCATAAACTAAAACAAAAGAGCAAATCATACCCACTTGAACTCTTAACGCAGTTCACGTCAATGGTTCCCATTTCTTCATTTAAGCAACCATCAGCTCTCTCAAAACACCCCAGATAAACCTCTTATTTTCCCAAAATACCCTTACCCTTTCCACATAATTACATCCTCTTGCAAGAGAAAACAGAGTATCCAGAGCCTTTTGTTTTTTTCTCTTGTGAAATATTTGAAACTGAGGATTTGGTGAAATGAGTTATGTGCTCTTTATTCTATTGGGATCGGGTTGTTTTCTCTACATATTGATTCATGATCATTCGTTGGCATCGAGGAGGAAGGACCCGACGACGACAGTGAGCGTTTTCATCGATGGAACAAAGCCGATCGCGGAGACAGATGATGATTATGTGTGTGCAACTCTGGATTGGTGGCCTCCTGAGAAGTGTGATTATGGGACTTGTAGCTGGGGCAGAGCTTCCCTCCTTAATCTGGTAATTCCGCGGTTTACTACAACGACTATCTGTTGATCGTTTGTGTGGTATTCCTCGTTGTTCAAGTGAACTATGATCAAATTGCAACGTGTTTTGATATAAATCGTGTAACATAGTTTTTCACAAAATCATAGTTTATTTATTGGCATCAAAGAGCAAAGATATTAATTTTGAATGTTTGACTCTCTCTGAGGTGGTATTATTTCTGGCTTGACCATGAAAGTGGAGAGGAATTTTCTTGGTTTTGAATATTCTTGGAGAAGAAAGTAGTCCAAACTCATTGTCTAAAACAAGTGCTAGCTAAAAGACTTGGTACTTTGTTTCAGTGTAGCGACCCAGTGGGATGGCAGAAAAACGGAACTGAGATCAATTGGTTCTAGATTTGAAGACAATTTATCCATTTTTAAAACTCATCGTATGATATAGATGTCAGAAATATATTATGCCCAATATCCTATAAATATGAATGCATCGCAAAACAATAACATCTTAGATATTTTCTTTATTGATGAATATATAAAGGATAACATGTTACTAGTCGTTATATTGGAGAACAAGTTACAACAAAAGAGGAAAACTGGCTTCCCAAACATATTCCATTTATATAATCCATTATAGACAGACAAAAACCGATTTGTGTCACAAGATATATATATTTAATTAAAAATCAATGACTGAAATTAAAATTAATGAATGGATTGTTAAGATTATAATATAAAATTTAATCTTGATATTTTATCAATTTTATTTTAATCTTAATCATTAAATTTTAACTATATACATATATGTGTCATGATATATATTCTTTCATATTCTTATATTGGGTTACATATAACTATTTGGGTACAAAATCTATACACGATCACCAAAAGGAAAATGAACAAAACGAAACCCTAACCAATTACCACCGATGAATAAAACGAAGGAAATGTTGATTTGAACCAAAAGGGGTCCCCTCTCAGCCTCGTTTCCCCGCGTATACTCCGATCCCAAAATGCAAGGTGGCGTCATCAGGTTCCCATGGAGGCGACGCCGTCGAGGTCGGTGCCTCACCGCTGCACATGAAAGTTCGGGGCTGAGATGGATCGGGTATGGTGGTGACGGCGGCGGTGGAGCGTTTGGTAATAATCGAAATCGAATCACAATGTTCTCGATTTTGTCGTATCAAACTTGTTGAATTCTTATGATAAGGGATCAGTCAGTGAGCAACCTACTGTGTTTTTGCAGGATCTCGATAACGAAATTCTTCTCAGTGCAATAAACGGTAAACAAGCATAGTAACTTCTTCTCTGATTGAGATTTGCAGACTTGGAAATGTTATTCTTCTATGTTTTGTTCAGATTGTTTCTATGTTAATTTGTGCAGCATTCTCGCCGCTGAAAATCAGACTAGGAGGAACGTTGCAAGACAATGTGAGATATGAGACGAGCAATGATAGGGTCAAGGAAAGGTCTTGTAGACAATTCACCAAGAATCAGTCTCACATATTTGGATTTAACCAAGGTTGTTTGCCGTTCTCTAGATGGGACAAGCTCAATGCTTTCTTCAAACAAACAGGGTACAGCTTATTCTTGCAATTCGGTGGTTTCCTGATCCTTGATTTATCAAGGCCATGATCATGTCTAGTAATGTACCTCTCCTAGTAATGTTCATTATCATATTGAAGTTACGAATTTACATTCTTGATCAGGGTTGTTGTGACTTTTGGCCTAAATGCGCTCACCGGCAGGACCATAGATTCGAGCGGGGAAGCTGTCGGAGCGTGGGATTCCAGTAATGCTGAATCCCTAATCAGATACACCGTCGGAAACAACTATAGTATTCATGGATGGGAGCTGGGTAAATCCAAACGCTTACCAGCATTCATAAATTGTGTGTCATGCCTCAAGAACATTATACTCTTGATGCCGATCTACATCTATATCATCAAACTTCTATAGGGAATGAATTGAGTGCAAAAGGTGTTGAAGCAAGAATTGCAGCAGATCAATATGCGGCTGATATGAACGTCCTGAAGGACTTGGTAGATGAAATCTATGACGGCCATGAAACAAAGCCTTTAGTTATTGGCCCAGGCGGGTTCTTTGATGCAAATTGGTTTACTGAATTTGTTAGCAAGGCCAGGAGTTCTGTTCAAGCTGTCACCCATCACATTTACAATCTTGGTGCAGGTATCATCAAATTTGTGAATGCTCGAATTAAAAGTTTTTTCTCAACAGCAAGTGTTCATATATCTGTGGCTCTTTCAGGTGTGGATCCGGACCTTGTGGAGAAAATCTTGGACCCATCATATCTGGATGGTGAAGCTGGTGTGTTTGGTAACCTTCAGACGATCATAAACAGTTCGAGAACGTCAGCAGTTGCTTGGGTTGGTGAAGCCGGAGGCGCTTATAACAGCGGCCATGATCTTGTCACCAATGCCTTCATCATGAGCTTCTGGTATTGTCTTAACCCCCTTCCATATTGCAAGAGTGATTTTCACATAATGGTGATCGATATCAAGTGTTGTTAGTCGATTCACTTGTAGGTACTTGGATCAGTTAGGGATGGCGGCCTCTCACAATACAAAAACTTACTGCAGACAGAGCTTGATAGGTGGAAACTATGGCCTCCTCAACACGACTTCTTTTCATCCGAATCCTGATTATTACAGGTGATTATGCGATGCTTATAGAACAAATTGATGCATATCGTACTCTGGAGTCTTGACCAAGTATGTAGCAGAAGATGTCATAGCTGATCTGTTCACCCTTGCTTTAAATCCGTGATCACACCTCAATTTCTTTTTCCAAGTTTATCAGCTTTTGACTCTGAACATACCTACTAACTCGTCTGTTTTGTCCCAGTGCTCTTCTTTGGCACAGGCTCATGGGGAAGCAAGTTTTGTCTATGAGTTCATCGTGGACAAACAGGCTACGTGCTTATGCTCATTGCTCAAAACAACATGTAAGTAATTCATTGCATTGCACAAATCATGTGTTTGTGTGAACCCGCCTAAATATGGATACAGTCAAATCTTGAGTAGATCAAAGATTCAACTTTCTAGCTTGATGGCATCCTCGGCCTAGTATTCAGGAAAATTTCATCTTGGCCAAAACCTGTTACAAGTCGTTCCGATTATTAGGTGGTCATGGAATTCTTTTTCCATGGCTTTATAGGTTTGGAAATTATGGCGCGTGAATGGACTAAAATTTAACTTTGATTGAATTGGTGGCAAAAATCAACTCGTCTTTTACATTAGTATAGACCTAAAGAGTTAGGGACTATTTGCTTTCAGATGTAATCATGTAAATATAGAAATTCCTAATAATTAATCAAACGGGCACACTACGTCAAAGATACGGCAATCTCTTCAAGTTTTCTTAAGTACCAACACTATTATGTATCTGAACCTTAAATTCATGGGCGCCGTTCTGAGTGATATCATAAACCTGACAAAAGCGATGGTCCATGCGAAATACTCGTATGATACTTGCATACAAGTATACAAATCTTCCTGTCATCAGTAGTATTGGTTTCCTTCATGCTAGCTACCATCAGTTGCACCTCTCTAGCTTTGACTCTGAAACCACAACCTCGTTTGTGCGTGCACATTTTAGGGCCTGTTCACAATTCCATAAGCAGCCAGTAATTGATATTTGTAAGTAAAAAGCTTGCCAAGGTGATTTCTAGAAGCCAAAATAATTTGCTTCTGGCTTTGGCTTTTTGGAATCACTCATTGAAATCATTCCCTTTACAAGGAGATTGGGAGGTCCATGAGCTCGGGAAGTTTCTCTCTCCAGAAGCGTCACTAGCTTTTGGAAATGCATTACCACATAGACCCTTTGATCAACTGCTTTCTTAATCTAAATCCATGTCAACTATGCTTTATTTTGCCGAAACCATTCATTGTTACTTTGGAATTGCTTTTGTTTATGTATTTAATTGCTTCTGATTAGGATGGCTTTTTGGCATCGCTATGTTTTTGAAATTGTAGCAAGGGATCACCCTGATATTCCTTAACCTGGATGGCAAGACAAGGCTCCAAGTGAGCATTTCAATTGAAACTGTTATCATCACCTCGCAACACGATGGCGGTAGCTGTACCTACAAGGACAAAAGAATTCACAACTCGAGTCTACGAGCTGGAGAACTTGACAAAACCGTTGGTAGTATAAGAGAAGAGTACCACTTGAAGGCGGATAACGGGGATTTGCAAAGCCAAACAGTACAATTAAATGGAAAAGCTTTGGTGGTGAACTCGGCAGGTGAAATCCCTGCTCTCGAACCTGTAATCGTCATGGATTTATCGGATCCTGTAGTTGTTGATCCTTTGTCTATTGTTTTTGTACAAATCTCAAGCATTGCTGCTCCTGCTTGTCAGTAGTAAAAGAGTTTGGCTTTTTCATTACTCCTGTGTGATATCTGAAACTACTGGTTCTTGAACCAGAATCCACAGGCATCTTTGCCCCTGATGTGTCCTGTGTGTTTCTACCCCGCCTACTCTTCCACGATCAGACATCTTGCCCACGAGCTTTGGAATCACTACCACAGCACGAACATCTTCTCCTTGTGCGTCTGAGCCAGTTTATTCTGTCCAGTTGAACCATGGACGAAATCAAGTCTATATATCTCAACCCTAAACCTTAAGCTGATAAGTCATAAGTAATGAATTTAATGGCACAGGTAAAGAATAGTTCTAAAACTCATTTACTTATGCAAAACCTTTCCAAAAGAAGAACCAAGATAATTCTTCATATATCTTCCTGCCACTTTTAATAAAGCAGCGAATATATTCCTGGAGTATAAGCATCATAAATTAGGCCCCCTGTATTAATCTACTCCTGCATGAGGTATCATAATTAGGATTGTTTAAAACATTAATTAAGAATTGAAGAACACGAAGTTGCAGAGAAAAAACGCACAAGCAGAATAAACACGTCAAGTCAAATACATCATCTTGATGACCTCATCGTACAAGGTGATCGAACTTTCCATTCTCATGGTCCATGATGGCGACTCTTCCCTCTCATATTTCTCAAAACCCACTGACGTATAAACAAGACACCACCAAAACAACACTTACCACCCATCAAGCTAAAACCAGAGTCATCCTCATCGACGACGAAGAAAAACCACTTAGTTGGTCATTTGGTTTATACATGTGGACTTTCTTATATCTCCTGGTGGTGGGACTTGTTATCTGTTTGATATTGATCAGACGCCACGACGAGGGCGGTCAACAAGGCGGCTGGATAGCCGCGAGCGTGTTTGTAAACGGGACTGTTTCGATTGCCGAGGTTGATGAGGACTATGTTTGTGCTACGATGGATTGGGGACCTCCTGGTGGCACCACCTCTCTTCTTGACCTGGTATGTTATTTTTTTATTAACCATATAGGCTCGGTTTTTTCATTTTTATTTTATTTTAAATGAGAGTTTTGATGGTGGGTTTGTTCGGAGATCGGCCGCCGACAGTGGCGGCCAAGGTGGTGGTTTGGTGAGATGGGAGCTACTTCAGCTTAGCTGAGGTAGGCGGCCAGTTGGGAGGAAGACGTTATTGGCTTATTAATTTGATATAAGGAGAAAAACGTCACCTGGAATATTAAAGATTTTGAGGGCCATTTTCTTGTGTCATATTTGGAGTTGTCAACTCTCTTGAATGGGTAATGGATCAAACTTCTGTGCCTTACCAGGAATGTGGAATACTCTTGGGGTTAGGAGGAACAACAACTATCTTGACCTTGATTTGTTTTTATGGACATGTTGAATCTGTTTTTTTTTTTTTGTTACAATAACCTACAAGTTTTTGTGTGGTAATTAAAATGAGCTTTGAGGGCTGATTTAGTGGTTTTGCAATAGGTATTTTACAAACTAAGAACTTGATTTATTATTTGATGTCCTGGAAAGTAGAAAATTAGGACTACAATGTAAAATCTAAACCACTTACCTTCTTCTTTCTTTGTTTTCGCTTTGTGTAGGATCTAAATAACATAATTCTTCAAAATGCAGTGAAAGGTTAGTATCACAATCTGTATCTGTCACGCGTGTATAATGTGGATATGTGTAATTAAAACCGATGCTGAACTATTCGATTTGATTTCTTCCTATGCAGCATTTTCACCTCTGAAGATCAGAATGGGAGGAACGTTGCAAGACAATGTAGTGTATCAAACCGCTGTCGACGTAGAGCAGCAGAAAGCATGTCCGCACTTTGTTCCAAACCAGCAGCATATGTTTCAGTTCAACCGAGGTTGCCTTCCCTTGTCGAGATGGGACCAGCTGAACGATTTTTTCATCCGTACAGGGTAAATCTCACGTAATTTCGACCCAAAAAGCCATGGATAGCAAGTTATGAGCATTTCTATGAAAAATGCAAATCTGAAGTTACCTTCACAAGTCACAGACGTGCTATACTTATGCCCTCTGCTCTAGGACTAATCAAATGTTTACATGTTTCTGCAAGCAGGGCGGTGGTTACTTTCGGACTAAATGCACTCGCTGGCAGAAGTATCAACTCCCGTGGCACAGCTGTTGGGGATTGGGACTTCACGAATGCTAAATCCCTCATGAGATATACCGTCGACAAGGGATACAAGATTCTCGGGTGGGAGCTAGGTATTCGGCTAGATGAATTGCAATACGGCCATATGCTTCTATAGCAATTCCACATTCTGTCAGAATCGTCTCACTTCTCACATATACGTAGCACTTGTGACCAACTGTCTGCATCGAGTCCGCTTCAAATTGCATGTCTTCTAAGTTATTTCCATACCTTATAGGAAACGAGTTGAGCGGGAATGGAATTGGAACGAGGATACCTGCAAGTCAGTATGCATTGGATGTGTCAGCTCTGCAGAGCTTGGTAGATGGTATATACAACGGATTCGACACGAAGCCTCTAGTCATAGCACCAGGAGGGTTCTTTGACACTACTTGGTTCGCTGAATTCGTGGGCAGTGCAATTGAGTCGGTCCAAGTGATCACTCACCACATATATAATCTTGGCCCAGGTACTGATTTCATTACTTTGTCAGTGACTGATGTTGAAGCACATGCAACAAAGAACTCGGATAGTCATTTGCTGATTTATGGTCAATCAGGCACAGATAATCACATAGAAGACAAGATACTAAATCCTTCATATTTAAACGGTGAAGCCAGTGTCTTCAGCCGCCTCCAGAGTATCATAAACAACTCGGAGAGTTCCGCGGTTGCTTGGGTTGGTGAAGCTGGTGGTGCTGCTCAAGGCGGTCGCAATCATGTCACAAATGCCTTCCTCATGAATTTTTGGTAACTAACACACCCTTCTACCTCTTTACAAGATTGTATATACCGACCAGGAGATTTTTTTATACTTTGCATCGTAACATGATCCCAAAAAAACCTACTAATTTTCTTCAATAGGTTTTGCTGAGACAAGAGTACTCATACATGATAATGGCACAACTGTATGCGTATGATCTGACTATTGGTTTTGTGATATTTGTCCCCAATCGTAGGTACTTGGATCAGCTAGGAATGGCAGCGTCCTACAACACGAAAACTTTCTGCAGACAAACGTTGATCGGGGAGCATTATGGCCTTCTCAACACTTCTAGTTTTCTCCCAAACCCGGACTACTACAGGCACGGAATTTCCTTAAGATTCATCATTTCTCTTGAGAATCATGTTACTAACTCTCGAAAAACGTGGCAGCGCTCTCCTTTGGCACCAGTTAATGGGAACCCGTGTTCTGTCCACGACGCCCTATGGAACTAACGAGTTACGCGCTTATGCTCATTGCTCGAAGCAATCTGTAAGTAGACGATTTCCAATTCATTTTATGGTTAAAAAAAAACATCATCTAAATCTATCCATCAAAAGTAACATAAGTGTTCCCTTTGGTGATAACTGCAGCAAGGATTTGCATTACTTTTGCTTAACCTCAACGGAGGCCAGGAAGTTCGAGTTAGCCTTTCAACCGAGAATGGCATGATCACTTCACAGCAAAGCAAGAACAATGGTCACGGCTCAAAGTTCAGCGAGCAGACTCCAAGATGGAGTAGTGCGGCAGGTTTAATTCCGGAAATCGGAACGAATGCCAAGAGGGAAGAATACCATTTTACTGCAGAAAACGGAGATCTGCACAGCCAGACAGTTCTTTTAAATGGGAAAGTCTTGAGAGTGAGTCCAAATGGTGAAATTCCCAAGTTGGAACCAACAATCCTAAATTTGTTGGAGCCTGTGATTGTTGCTCCTTATTCTGTTGCTTTTGTACATATACCAAGTATTATACTTCCCACATGTAAGTAGATTTTTTTGGATTGACGTGAATTTTTGGGTAGGATATACAGCTGACAAAATTTAGAGAAAGAAAGCGAGTTGAATTTGAGGAAGTCTTTATACATATATTTCATCTTTGGTAATCATACGAAGCTTGCGTATGTATTGTATGGGTATGGAAGCTTGCACATGTGTTGTATGCCGATCTTAAGAGAAACAATTCATAACTAGTATTCTTCTGAGTTTATCTTGAAGTGTAATTCTCTCCATCCCATGATTAATATAACAAATTATTTTTTATATTATTTAACACGTATTTTGAGGTGTTTCGTAATTCTTTTTTAACGATTAAAAAAATTACTTATTAATCCAAGATTAAAATATATAATTTAAACTATCATTAATGCTTTATAATCTTTTTACGAAAAATAATATTTGATAGTGTCGCAACGTAACTTAAAATTTATCTTGATTAATCCATGATCAAACTTTTACAATTATTTTAAAACGAAGAGAATATGTTTTAAAAATTCAAGTAAATCTTATCGTTATTTATAATTGACGTATGTGTTTTTTACAAGATTATAATTTATGGGAAAATCGAATGAAATTTTACCCAATCATATCTATCAAAATAAAAAACAATCCAATTAATAATGATTATCTGATTATTTTCTACGTTGAGAAGATCCGACAAATAGTTAAGAGGGTTATACGTCAAAATAAGGGATTGGGCACACGACAAGAGTCCGTACGAGTCCATAGGACGTCACAGCGTGAAACCTCGACTGCTGCTGTGGCTTCATCAACATCGTTCAATCAAATCAATCTATCAATCACCTGAAGAAGAAACACACCAGCACCGACTCTTTCTCTTCAGCCGAAATCTGAAAATAAAAAGCTTCGATTTTTGGTATCCGGTGAAGGACTATTCGGATTCCGATTCGTATTGGGGTACTGTTGTTTAGTCCCATCTTTCGGATTCCTGCTCTTGATGGGTAATTTGCATCTTTTCATCTATGCAATTGGGTCATCGTTTTTCGATGCTTTGGATTTTTGTTTTTCTGCGTTTTTGTTGGTTTTATCCGCGATATGTGGTTGTGGGTGTTGGACTTGATTCGTGGAGAAAAATCGATGATTTAAAGTTTTGATTTGATATGCGAATTGGGTTTTTGAATTGGTTGGGTTTGATTGTGTATACACTTTCTTTGTGTTTCCTTGGGTTTACTTTTTAGTGAGGGATCAACTCCCATTCAAACATGGAACAAAGAGTAATCTTTGATTTCAGGTTTATAATTCTGGTTTAGCCTGGTTAATGCGGGATTTTGTTCCTCACCCACGGCGAGAACATCTGGAATTCGACTGGAAGGAACTGGGCATATTGTGGGGACATATAGCGCTGCCGGATATAGAATGCTTCCTCCGGGTATAGACCTTTTAGTAGCAGATATTCCTCTGGGCGGTCGATTGGGATGTGGGCATAAGGAGCGAATTTATCCATTAATAGTAGCATGCCATTACTCTTTTTTAGACTCTATATTCCATTTAGTTGTTTAGAAAGCCTAGGGGAGTTAAAGAATGGGAATAGACAAGATTTCTCTCAGATACAGTACAAATGGAATCGGACCTCCTCTCATCTTGTAGATAGTGGGAAAGAAAAGGTATAGAGTTGTAGCATTGAGTGAGTTAATCGAATCAATGGTTCAACTGGTTTCTTCTCGCATATGGACTTTTTCCTGTTGTGTTTGTAATGTGCACGATGCCATACCTTGACCATACATGTAAAGACTGGAGTCTCATATACTCCGAGAGGATGAGAGTGTAATGCGGCCTGTGCACCTAATGAACCTCAGGGTTGCTATATTAGTTTGCCTCATGCAACGACCAAGTGCAGTGCACTACATTGTGTGTCTGTGGGCGGGGAGCACCTAGAATGGCAGTTTCATGCTGTTGATTTTCCTTGGGCTTCAGCCTCTCTGTTATTCTGTCCTAGTTCCTGCCCTTTACCTTCCAAACAAAAGAATGGCACACTACTCAGGCTGTATTTTTTTCTGCCCTTTTTCCTAATGCTTCAGCTAGATTTCTGGTGGGTTAACTTGTCATCAGAAGATGTATGGGTGATTGTAATTGTTAGTAATTTATTAAATGGCTTCAAATACTGATTTCTTATTTATGCTGCAGGATTGGATTGGTTTGATGTGATAAAGCTAATGACCTGACACAATCCTGCAAGTATAGTACATTCTGCAACATACTTTCTTTCTAGATGATGATGTCTGACGCAACACAAAATGGTAATGGCATCTTTCTTTGACTAGCTATGTGTGCTCAGGTAGAATTGTTCTCCACACACAACTCATGCAATGCACAGTACTTGATATTGTAGGCTTGACTTTGATATTCTTTTGGTGGAAGTTCTGTCGAGATCAACATTTCATATTTGCCTACATTTGTGCTTCATCAGCACTTTTATGGATTGTTTTGAATCTTATTTGGAAATCTGCAGTCTGTATTGCTGAATATATGAGTTTCCTACTAGTGCTGAAAGGTTTTATCTTTTCAAATGATTTGAATCTGTGATGTCTGAACCACTCTGCATTGCCAAAATTTTCAAATGTGCTACTTATATGAAACCCATTTCCAGAATAATAGAAAATCTTTATGCTATGGGGTGCAACATGTCTTTACTTTCTGATAACATCATGCTGAATGTACTTCAGTTGAACCACTCTGCATTACTCTTGTTTTATAGTTGTGACGGGGTGCGTGAACGTCTCCAAGTTTTCCTGCATTGTCGTTGTTTAAGTTGTAGCCGAAGGCATTTATATATGTTGATTTGAGTATTGTGGTCAATTCATGAGTTTGTTATGTCTTAAAAAGCCATTAGGATGCTACTGCCTCTCATCTTTTTGTTATAACTTTCTCCGTGAAAATATAAACTAGATGAAAGATGAGGAAAAAGTGTTGACTGCCCCCTTTAAGCCCAACTGCACTGGAAGAGGATGATGTTTGCAAATATATTCTTAAATTTGATAGTGTCCATTTTTATTTCAGATGTGGCGAAGAGAGCAAAACAGCTTGAAGAGCAGACATTTTTAACGAACAGATCCTTGTTTCCTCTATTATATGCTTTTACAGATATTATTGATGATTTTTATAATCTCCATCGCCCAACATCACGTGACTACGAAAGCAGGAGAGATCTGATATGCATGCTGAACATAATCGCCAAGGAAGCTTATGGTATTTTCTATTGTAATTATTTATTATCCAATTAATTTTCCAAGTTATATGTTATCCTCCTGCCATCCCTCATAGGTTGCAACACGAGGACAACACACAGTTGAGGAAAAGGTTTTACTCTGGTCACAAAATTTATTTATATTAGCAATGATGGTCTAAATTCTGTAGTTTGTTAGTGCTGAAAGGAATTTATTTCTGTATCATTTTTGTTTAAGAACATAGCTGCATAGAATACATGTTTAGTAGTAGTATCTAATGTCTAAAGGTTGAGAACAATGTAGAGCAGAGGGACTTTTTTTGTTTTTACAAATGGGTAAACTGAGAATAACCCGAAAATTGGAGTAGAAGACAGAATTCTGTGCTTCTTAGAAGTGGATATAATTTACTGTGTTTTTTTATAATCAGACATATTGCCCACTTGTATATGACATTTCTGCTAGGCATTGGGTCCATATTCTCGCGATACTGCGCAAATTGCCCGTCATATGCAATGTGGAAAGATAACGTTGCAGAACTATTCAGTCTGTTGTAATACGGTGGATGCTTATCCTTATAACAATATTTAGCTCTCTTAACTGATGCCTGAGCCGTATTATTTTCTATGGTGAAAATGGCACTTGAACTTGTCCAAACATCAGTTCTTTGTGGCTCGTGCCCGCTGCAATCAGCATTAATCATGTAGTTCTATGTGTGGTACTATATTTTTGAAAGAAAGATGAGAAGTTCAGAAACGGCCTTGACTATTCTTGCGATTAAATGCATTATGAAGGTCAAATCTACCTTGAAGAAGTTAGCCAGTACTTCTCTTCGTTCATATGCCATGAGAGGGCTCGATGCAAGCTCAAGCTGCAACAAAGCTTTGTATCTAGGCAAAGAATGTCCTCTGGAAAACCGAATGATCTTGGATTATCGATGTGTCATATGCCATTTAGTGCATTGGCTAATTTCTGCTCTTGTATTCCATTGTTGCTCGTTTTCTTTGACCAGCTTTCTATATCATTCTCTTACCTCATGTATTTATGTATTTATTTTTTGCAGGCAATGAGTAAGTATGCCCAACAGTGGACCCGTTTGGTTCGTTCTTGATGGATATGTTCAGTTCTCAAAGTGATCTAGATTTATCCATTAATTTTAATGACAATGCCAGTGTTGTCTCACGACAAAGGCAGACCAAAACTCTTAGAAGATTCAGCCAAAAATTTAACAATCTTCAAAGTAAGAATGATTACCTGACTTCTATGTCCGCTTCCATGTATGTAGGGTCTGCTACTCTTAGCGCCTACTAAATTTTTCTTGATCATTTTTGTTTTGCTCTTTTGAGCATTTTGGCATGTCTGGTCTTAGAGCTGGAGTTTTGAGTCGAACATGTTAGGGAATTTTATTTTGTTCCATCCCTTTACTTATCATTCTAAGAACCTTAAGATGCCTAAGCAGTTTGATAAAGCAGTCCCTGCGTGCCAGGGAACAAAAAAATTGAACAGAACTTCCTCCTATTTGGATGGTGTTGTCGTAGGTTAGGTGTTGTGTAAGTCCTTGAACCACTCGTTTAAGTCCTCATCAACGTGATACCATTAGGCAGCTTTTGTTTCTATTTTGGTTTTGGTTGTTGATGCTTTTCCATTTGCTTTGTAACTTTTTCCTAATATTTAGGCCGTGAGCTTAGGGCTTCACATGTGTCGCCTTGTTGAGCTTGTATACTGAAGTTGGCTCTTCAGTCATATTTATGAAATATCTTAGTACTTCATATAACTTGTGACTTTGTGAGATGATTTATTTTTGAACTGGCACTCGATTTTTTCCTGACCTTCGAGTTACCAGCTGACAATTCACGGTTATAAAGCTTTTTTAAAAAGTCATTTTCTTTCCGATCTTGTAGGAATGTGATAAGTTAATATATAAACATAACTCTGGGCTTTGTAGCATGTTCCCTCCCTGAGGCTAGATTTCGTCTGATTTTTCGTATTCTTGATGATAGTGCTTTGTTTACACGATTAATTCTGTTGATGGGTCTTAAACTGCAGGAAATGGTCATGTGACAAAGGTTGATGCCATCTTAAGCGCCAGGGTCTCTGTACTTAAGTTACTGATTGTGGTACAAGAATTGAGTGTGACATATCGGTTGAGAACAGAGATGGCATTGCCAAATCTCAAATTGTTCTCATGATTTGTGCAATTGATGAAAGATTTCAGAAGCTATGTTTTGTGGTATGGGAGAAATCTGTCTTACGGCAATGGGCTGCATCTTTTCTGCAATGTTGTTTTCATATTCCAGTTCTTTATTTCCCTGTTGTAAATGTTCATAATTTTTTTTTTTTGACAGTATAACGTTCATAAATTTGTTCTAGGTTAAAGCTTGGGCAAAGTCACAGGATATTAATAGCTCCAAGGCCCTGGTTGCATTCCATTTACAGGTTCAGTCAAGTCCTCGCTGCCCATGTTTTGAGTGGTTTCCATGTCTGTATTCTTCAAAGTTATAGTTTTGCCATGCTATCATCAAACCAAAAAATGATAGATCATTTCATCTTATTTGGGAATTGTGAGCTGGATTTAATCAAGCTATCCCAGCTACATCTCCCTTGTTTGATTTCATGGAACTTAACCGCCACTTTTTCTAAAACAATTTTCAAATTTTAAAACAAAAAAAACCCACAAAACGTGGTGGTGGTTTTGGAATTGATACAGCCAGGATAGCTGGATTAAATCCAGTTCCACAATTCCGTTTTATAATAGCTTATTTCTTCTTGCTTAGTTAGTCCACTTATTTCTTATCTGCTCCATAGGTTAGTTATGCCCAGAAATTCTGGACATTGCGAGAGTGTTCGCTTACTTTTGTCTTGATTCCTCTTCCCATTTCTTGATTTGTTTCCTACTGGGCTTTTATGTGTTGCAGAGACGAGATCCTCCTATATTGCCTCCCTTTTCTGAAATCTTTAAAGGTTAAAATCCTGCCCTTTTAAGGATTGAGTTTCGTTCTTCTTCGTTTAAGATTATATTTTTTTCCGGGGCTTATATGTCTTGTAGAGACGACATCCTTTTTTTGGGTCCTTTTTTCTTTTTTGAGACTGTCACTGCTGAACTTCAGTGTGGGCGTTGAATGGTAAGAGAAAAAGAAAACAAGGGTGCTTCTCTTATCTCTATAGTTATGCCATGTATCTGTAAGACTGAAAATGTGTTGTTTTGCTGTCGAGAAAGTTTCTTTGCTCTGAATAGCACTCTTAGCTTTTGAATTGAACGATTATGTGCTTTCCTTTATATTTAGACACCTGAAGGTAACTGGAGCTTAGCACTTGGGTTTATTTTCTTGACCTCTATAATCATCATTGGTGTGGTTTCTTGTTATTTTTTCCCCCATTTTGGACAATACCGTGAATTTTAAAATGTTATGCTCTAATCCTGCAGATGAAACTGATCCTCCAACTGTGAACAGCTCCATCCCCAAGTTTTTGAACTACGGTCGACGAAATAATGAATCTTTGGCTGAGTTATTCCTGACTTTTTTAATTAGGGTATTCTCCATCTCTTTCAGTTTTCTACTCACTATCCCATATCTTGGGATAACCAACTCGATATTGTTCATTGTCTTTCAACGGAATTGCTAGATTTAGATGACATAATATTTCAATGTTCTGGACTTAAATAGTGATTGCACAGTCAATAAGCAAGCTCTACGCTCCATATTCATGAATCTTTGTAGTTGAGATTGTTTGCCGCTTTCAGAGCTTGACTATCAACTCTTGATATTGCTGCTAGACTCGGTGAAAGCACTGTGGGATGACGGACTTTGTGCAAGTGCATACGAAGCATCTTGGATACATAAGACATTTACTAGAAAGATTGGATGCATAACCGTGAGTAGCATATCTCGTAACTCAAAAAATTTGTTCTTGTGCCATGGAAAGAAATTGGCACTGAATTTAACGGGAGATAAACTGTGTCTTCCAGGTTGAAGATTTCACCATCCGTTCTCTGAACTTCGCCAGGGCATTATCTCCTCCCAAGATGAAGAAGATTAATCAATGTTTCTATAAATCTGTTCTCAACATTCATGCCTTTTTAAATGGGAAACTGGACAGATCGCAGTTGACAGATAGGCTGTTTGGCATGGACCAGGATGTAAAGTCAAAAAGTGTCAGAAAGTTTGATAGTATTGAATCCAAGAAGCCGGCTGCTGGTGCGGCAAAGTGGAAGAGACTCAAGAAAGGGGACCTGAGTACTGCACCATCAGGCTCGGGAATCAGGTATGATTCACTAATCATGGGTAATGGTTCGGGGAATCCTATTTTCAGCTCTAATAGAAATGAATACACCATGGGTAATGCCACCGGCCATGAGTGCTATTCATTATGCTAATAGTTGGGCTCCTGCGAATCCTCTGCATACAATGCCTCCGCCTTCCTCGATTTTTTTACACCATAATCCACCCTTTGCCTCTACACCGAGTCTAATGAACCCATCGCCTTCTGCTTACCATCCGAGCATGATGATGCCTCGTTATGTAAACCACCATGGAGCTCCCCATCTTTATTCTCGACGAGTTCACAGTGAATACAGCCCTTGGAACCACAATAAGTAGACTGGAGATGTCTTGTGAAGTTAGCTGTAACGATTTGCGTTCTTGATTTCATCCCGCTCGGGGTGTGTACAAATCGCATTAGTTGAGAGTATGATCAGATTCTGTAAATCCTTGTTTTGGGACTTTTGTTGGAGCAAATTGGAGAAGTTATAGGTCCTTGAGTAGTAGGCTAATTGAGCCGAAGTCTCCCGGGCATGTAAAATTACCTGAAATCAGTGCTGTTTATTAATATTTGATCGTGAACTTAGACTACATCAGTTGTTATTGTGGAAAATTCCTACTTAAATCCATGGGAGATGATTTTGTGGATTCATGATTTTTGCAATGGTATTTCATGGTTCATGCTTATTGTGTTGTTTTCGTCAATTCAGAAATTTGAGACATTAGCAACTTAAATGAAGTCTTGAGATGAAAAACAGGATATGATCTGATATGGCCATATCAAACTTGTAATATGATGTACTCTGATTTTGCAAGTTTAATGTACAAGCAAAAATCACTCAATACGAAGTATTCTTGTAATAGCAATAAGTGCTATGACAAAGACTCTCTATGCTGTATGTGGTTCTCTGCCTCTAAAAGAATGTAATCCTTCTCCCGAGCAAAACCATCACCGTCAGAGCCGCCGATGTTCTGCTAGGTGTGCTATTAAGAATGATCGTCCATGGTGTCATCCGGATCAGACTTGTAGTTTGGCACCGGAGAGAACGACCCTGAAGCATTGGGCTCTTCGATTGGGACTGGTTTCCTCTCACCAAACAGTTGAGCATATCTTGTCTGAAACAGGTAGGCAGATGGGTGAGGTCGAGCTCAGCAAGGGAAACAAACAAACAGTGAAAACAAAAATCGCTTTGATGGCGGCCAAACTAATTCTGGTTTCAACCTCCTACATAGTTGAGCCTCTGCCTTTAGACCGTGAAAAACATGAACACAATCCCAACTTCACCACGTTAAAGCATAAACCAAGCAATAACTCAAGGCTCCTATCCTACAGAACATGCGTTTGGATAAAATGGTTACACCATAAAACAAATCAACAAATATAAATGGCAATAAGCGATTGCTGAGCTCGAGGAGATTTTCATGTGGTTACATACCACGCTAGTATAATGCATACCTTGTCCAGACGAACTGCAGCATAGATGACTATCATCAATATATGTTGCTTGCAATCCAATCATCCATGAGCCGATTGATATGTCATCATGAGCATAAGTCTTTAAGGACACGCTGCATGGATAAGATAAGCATCATGTCCACTAATCAGTTGCCAAATAAATAGAGGATTGTTAATTCAAATAAACTAAGAGCAATAACTTTATCAAAAAAGAAAAAAGGAAAAAAAGGAGCAATAACTCATCTTTCACCTACACATGACCCCGCAATCAAATCTCAATGATGGTTTGTTTAATAGCCATATGCACTTAAACACAATTTGACAGTTATCTGAGATATAAATCTACGTCTCATGTACAACGACTAAAAGCACCCAAGTATGGTTCGCAAATAAAAATTCCATTAATACTTACGCTCTACCTGTTAACAAATAAAAAGGTAATGAAGAGTAACCTGTTAACAAAGATATAGTGAGCTAAGCTTCTGGAGAGTATCAGAAGAGGACCAGCCGCATGCCGAAAGTACCTAACAGAAGGCATAGAAGAAACTAGTATAACAGTCACCGATATCAATAACATCATCTGCCCTATGTCATAGAAGTTCAGTCTTTGCATCCTTTAAAAAATCATCATTGATAACAGCAATTCAAGTATTTCCAAATTTTTTACAAGATTGACAATTGAATTTAAGTCACCCAGGAAAAAAAATATTCTACATCCAAAGCACAAGTTACTATATCCATAATCTTGATCCAGCACAACTCAGGAGCTCCACCTCAACTTAATCTGGCTTCCTCCTCCATGTACTACCGCCTAAAACTTCAATAAAACCACTTTCCCTTGTCGTATTATCTTGTTCAAGACGTGCTTGCACTATACTCAATGACCTTTCTGTATAGGAACAATCATAAATGCCAGCTCGAACTCAAGACAACATTCCAGTTTCTTATTGTACCTTTTAGAGCAATACTATTATTAACGTTGCAGTAGCTACTAAAGCCATGACAAGCTCCTCTCTGTTAAAAGGATATTCTACACGTAAGCACCATCACTCTGCTAAGGAATTAATCGAAAGAATTGCTATATCATGAAATTCGAATGGAAAAATCACTTATATTTTCTCTTGAACCAAATATATTATAGCTGCATACTCTAGCGTTGCTCTGAATTGCAGATGACTACATGTTCAAGCTTCTAACAGATTTTCAGTATTCAGAGTGATAGAACATACAATTTCTGATCCCCAAACTTCCACCACTCAGGTTCATACCATTGCTTTCCCCTGCCAAATGCAATGCACAACAGTTGGAAGTTAAAGCCGAGACACACCGTAAAAACAACCTTACAGGAACACACAGCATTAAGAAACTAGAAATAGTTGACCTTCTATACGGAAAAGCAAACGGGTTTTGCGGATTGAGTGGTGAGGTTTTGGTTAACAAAGAGAAAATTTGGAAGTGTTAGGTTAGAAATCTCATAGCCATGTCTTGCCACATCCCAAGCAGTTCAATATTGTCGGGACACCTTATATATGAATATGCCACATAGAAGTGCCATCCTTGAACCCTTTTTTCAGAGGATCCATACAGTGATAGCCAGTCTACCACCAAATATATATCTACTAGTCATGAAAATAAAAAAATTCAGGGAGCATGAGGCGCTTACTCTTCAACGATCACCTCCCCAGACTTCATACAACCAATATAAGCATCTTGTTGATCTTGCCGTTTCCGAAGAAGTTCAATCAACCCATCTAAAATATGATAGACCATGTTAGGTACTCCCTCAATACGAAAATATGGAACAAAAAATTTCAACCTCACCAAGATCAAGCTTGATGCCATCATCAACTTTCACATAAAATTCTGCATCCCAATTTTGTACTGCTGTGCTGAAGAAAAACTTTGCTTTCTTAGGTAACTCTTCTTCAGCCTCCTCATGGCCTTCCTAGAGCATCAAAGCGTCAATTACATAGAATAAATATTACCTAATCTATCATTTTAAATCAGTTATCTAAAAGAGAATCATGGCCCACATGAAAAGAAATGACAATAGGGCACCCGACCTCCAGAAGGCATCTTCACTAGGAGAATTTTGTAACAAAGAAAGACCCTTCTTTTGGACGACATTCTTTTTCTTCTTCTTCTTTTTTTCTTTTCCTTTTATTTCTTTATTTCTCTCTTATTTTTGGTGGGTGGGGCGAAGGAAAACAAAGAACCAGGTGCTAGGCTAATTACAGTACAGTAAACTGAGGAAAACAAACACTAAAACATCTAAAGAGCATGCATCGCATATGTGTTTGGAAACAAAAAGATGAATTATAAATACAACAATGGAAGTCAATTCAAGACTGTGAATACTGTGATGGAAGCCGATTCAAAACTCATATTTAATATCAGTAAACAATGTGCTGAGCCATTTAAGGCGAACATATAATAGGCTAATAGCGAAGTTTTGCCTGCGTTTTAATGAAGTTAGAAGACCAATAGGTTGAGACCTGGGAGTTACATGTCAAGATGGGGAAGCGCAGTTGGCTAAAATGGATGTGAGCAGAGAAATGTATTGCATTGTCAGTGTTTCATCTAGGACATCCGTAACAAAGCTCAGTGATAATTAACATAGTTGATGGCTATTCTTTCAACATCACCCAACAATTTTAGAGCTTCATGGCATAGATTGAGCTACTGCAGTCAAATTAACACGTGGTGACTTCACAGGGCACACATTCACGGAAGCATCGTATATGAAGCAGGTACTTGGTGACTTACAAGAATAAAAAAATCCTGAGTGCGTTGATTTTCCTTATCAATACCCCGGTCCAAGCTATCACCACGATTGGGACTGCATCAGTCAAAAGCAAAGCAATACTCATTGTTACCTAATGACTTGTGGTCAGAGAGGATGAACAGAGAAAAAGAAGTATAACTGCAAAAAGAAAAGGATTCAGAAAAAACCTCCGACCAATCACAAAGCGAATTATTACTCCTTCCTCCTCAAGCTTTCTTAGTTTGTCACCTGCAAATACCATGATAATGATCACAAGGTTGTGAGCCTACTCAGAGGAGTTAAGCTTAAGCAGCTAGGTGCAAACTGCAAATGGTAACATAATTAACAGACAATCACAAACTATAGAAAAGAATCTAAAGTTCAAATCACAAAACTTGAAATCCAGGCAAAGGAAGAAATGAAGCAAATTATTCAGCATGGAGTCTAATCATATAACGAGACACCCCTAAGCTAACATGCAAATAGGAGCTGAAGAAAAGCATCTTGATGAAAAATCATTGATAAGATAGTTTTTGACAAATTGGGAACCCTGGCTTAGAAAAAACAAAACTTAAGAAATGAAGAATACACATCAGCTTGCAAACAGAGAGGAACTCCTTCGCTAATTTCTAAAGCCTTCACTTATAAAACCTGCATTATAACCAGAAAGGATCTAAATCAGCCTCTCCCTCGTGGCATATTTCACACCCCCTTCTCTCAATTTCAACCTTAGTAAATGAAAAGTCTCCAGCATAACCAGCGGATGAAATAGCTTACTTCTTGAATGAAGCCACCCATCCTCAAACAAAAGTGAAAATGAAACTTGAGTAAGATCCAAAGGAACCTCAAAAATCCAGCAAAAGTTATTAGAGCGCCAGGAGGAAATGGGACAGCAAAGAAGACAAGCAAAAGAACCATAGGGCAATAGAGAGAAAATAAGTTAAATACTGGCAAATGATAGAATTGAGCATAAGAGGGAAAAGGAAAAACAGCAAAAACAAATAGCAAGATTAACCATTTTACAACTCAGCGGTAGTACAAACCTGTAGGCATCCAGGACCGTCTAAACATATTACGTTTCAAATGACTACCAAAGCCAGTGTAAACTCCAATAACAGCAAGAAACTTTTTCCCAGAAGAAGCGCCAGAATGCTTTGATTGATTTCCGAGATATCCTTGACTCTTTGCCAATGTTAAGTCCATCTCAGCCGCTGCAATCCTCCTCTCTAAGTCTCTAGAAAAGACCCACTTTATCAGCATTATAAGGGGGGATCATAAAATTCCACGAGTTAAATTTCCATTTCCAAGTGACTCAGTAAAAGAGACAAAGAGTATGGGAGAATACTTGCATCCTAACATCTTTAGCTTATCATCAACTGTTGAAACTTTTGGTCGCTGCAACAGATGAAGAACAATGACTTTAGTAACAACACTCCAGTAAAGCTACTTCATTGACACAAAAGGGCAAAACGAAGATCATCAGAACATCGTTACTGTCCCGCAGCTTTCTCTATCACTAATTTTTATTCAGAAATCACAAAGACATGGTTAGTTACCTGATCTAATGTCCTACTTAGAAGGTTAGTTAGTACAACTCTGTTCTCTGCATCTTGCCACAACCTGAAAGCAACTGAGCACATTCTCAGAGGAAAAACGTCCGAGCAATATGAACCCTAAACAATAGTATGAAAGTAGGACTAGTAATTGATGAATGGGAAACACACAAAAAAAGAAAGAAAGAAAAAAGTACTTGCTCGGGAAAAAAAATGAAAGTCCATCACCAAACCCAAATAGAAGCACCCAACTCCAGCAAATTAAGAGTTACAATAAGTTATGAACTTAAAATATACTGGATCAAGTCATTCATCTATCTGAACACTGTTCAAAATGTGGCTTGGAGAACAGGAAAAATATAATTTGTAGCCTGAAAATCACTTTTCTCGATTCTCGATTTTTCATATATATGTCCATAAAAAACGGAGAAACTACAACAGTTCCCAATATATTGGAAACGGAAGCAGTAAAACAGTAAACAGAACAGATTCCAAACAGGATCTGAAATCGAAGAGACAACAATAATGAAAACAAGCTTCAGAAATCACACAATTCAACCTCAAACAACTTCACTCAACTCTCCAACGCCAAATCAGCAACTACTGCGCCCTCAATGCCACGAATCAACTCACTCATCAATCTCCAGAAAATTTCATTTCACAAAAATAAATTCCAAATCCTAAGAGATGATTGCTCCGAAATCAACCAAGGTTAAAGGTTTTGAACCTGCCGGCGACGTAGAGCCAGGCGAGGCAAGCCATGAATGCGAGCAGAAGAGAAGAACGACTACTCGACGAAGACGACGACGACGACTTCGATCTGTGGCCGCCGCCGCCTCGCCGCTCTGCCTTCCCTATCGCCGCCGTCACCGGCAACGACGTCTCCATCTCCTCGATCGATCGATCGCGCAACAGTCAGCTCTCAAGCAACACCAGTGAAGGAGAGGATCTACGAGGAAAGTGACGGGATCGGAAATCGAGGATCGGATCGGAGGGTTTGAGGGAATTAGTTGGCGGAGACGAAAGAGTGTGAAATGCGCTTTGGTTTCATTCGTTCTACGACGATCGGAGACAGAGACGGTGGTGACTACCGATTTGCGTTACTTTATTATTGTCAGTTACAGTAGACAAGAAGTTATTGAAAAACGAAAGAAAGAAAAAGTTTCTCAAATAAGGGTTGCTTACCTGGAACAAATATGAGATTCTGGCAAATGTTTGCCCGGGAAGCATATATAGTTGCTTTAACAATCGCACAATGCGTAGATGGTTCTCTGCGTAAGTTCTGTAGAGCTAAACCATAGAGCACATAAAAAATTGGGATTACGAGGTTATTTCTTTCATGTTCTTTAACTGATCGATTCATTCGCATATTTTAGAACTGATCGATTCATCCGTGTATTTTAGATTGGCACGAAGTTGGGTAATTGAAGTAAACCTAAGATACGAGCTCTGGAAAGTATTTGCTATAGTTCATTGACCACTAAGATAGAGCCTTTGGTCCACTAGTTCCCAATAATGTCAGAATGGCAAAATAACTACCATTATACATTGAGAGAGAAGAAGAGCCAAAGTGAATAATCTATGTTGTAAACGAAAACCTTTCACAGTGCCTATATTTTGAAACTCTGCTGAAAGTTTCTCGAATGTTCTGCGATATAAAAAAAAATTAAAATCTATGATCACACAAGGTACATATCCAACCGCACTTAAGACTTAACAGTGAACGTAAAGTGACTGTCAAACAGGCTTTACATCGAGCCCTAACCAATAGCAAGTTTACATATACTTGCAACTTCAATCATTTTCTTGGCACACCATTCTAGACAGCGAAAACCTAACAAGATGAAAGGTGATGTTTTCTCCTTCAATTTTGCTCATGGGTCTACATAACATGCCCTGTCTCACAATGCGAATTAAGCAGTGCAACCGGGCTAAAGGTTCAAACTTGTCTGCTAATTCCTTGCAGCACCAGGTAGTAAGCTCGCCAATGACGGAACACCTTGGCTCCTCATTTCTTCTTGTGCCCGCCGCATCTCCTCAGGATCTGCCGTTAAGAACGATCATCAATTTGTGAAAAGAACAAGCAGAATTCTTTTAAACATTAATCTTAACAAGCAAACAAAAGTTACAAAACCCAGGAAACGGAAACAAGGTGTCAAGAAAGAGTCGTGGATGAAGCACATTACCCATATTCTCCATCAGCTTGGGCATCAAAAACACAACGAGCAGCATAAATCCAACCATAAGACCCATTGGACTCTTCACCAGTGACATGGGTGAGAACGGTTCGCGCACCTGCAAAGGCCAATACGAGCAACGTGGATACAAGTTACTGTGACTCAGAACTCAAGACCTAAGGTAAATCAAAGGAGGCATGGCTTTGGTATGTCCGAACCTCATAGTATTGTTCCTCTCTAAGAGGCTCCAAGATCAACTCGCTGAGACCCCTCCTTGTCTCTGTCAGTGCTGCCTGGACCTTACCAGGGTTTCTCGCACTCACATCAACGCGGACCTGGAAGAATCAACAACGGTTAGGCAAAGCAAATAACAAGTGTAAAGAGGTCGTAGAGTAAAATAGGGATTTTGAGGAAAGATAACACACCGGAGAAAAGAAATAACCGATTGCATACACTTCAATTAGATGCGTCCCCGGCAGCACATTGTGACTTGGAGGAATTAAGGAAAGAAACAATGAAATGGACCAACATTTTCACATTCACATCCCAGCTACATACTTGTACCGAAATCAAATATCAAGAGAGTCATGGACCATGGCACAGATCAATGCAGCAAGCAACTACGCATATCAATTTGAGCCTGTTTGACAATAATAATATGTAAAAAAAAAAAAAAACATGCTAGTTATTTTATGACTTGTTCTTATGAATATTGCGTAAGAACTTTCAACAAACAAAGCGAACAAGTAGGCTTTATGGTTAAACTTCCTTATCGTTCATAAGCATAAACCCTTGAGATATAAGCTCCTAGCAGTAACTTATTGAATTAGATACTTGAATTGCTATAAACAACTCGTAAGTACTTCAGAAAACAAACCTATGACTGACAAAATTCCAAATCAGTATACTTCATAAAGGTCCAAAACAAACAGGGATCTACAAGAGGCAACAAGCGGATAAGAACATCCAAACATAAATTTAAACCAATGCACCCATTCTGCCATTTTAGATTAAAAGACCAAACTATACTTTATTTGTTAGATCAAAGTGGATACAATGAAAAATATCCATCAGGACGCAGGAAGGTAACCACTTGACCTCCATTCAGTATGACTTTGACGTTGGATATTTTCCCAGGTATTCCATAACCTTTAGTCCCTATTGCTGCAACCCCAAGGAGTCAATCAGAAATTTTATTTCACACTTTGGATGTTAATTAAATATAGTGCACAACTGAGAAGTGAGAATCTACAATATTCCTCATATGAACATACAAGCCAAGTAATACAGAGTTCAAGATGAAAAATCAGTTAACTCTGACAATCCAAAGAACCATACCCCAAATAGAGACCACAATACGGTAAAGAAAAATATACGGTAGACTCTCAAAATTAGATGTCAACGATTGAAAAATATAGCAATCTTCCAAACACAATACACATTCCAGAAGGTGGTAATTTCCAGTCCATGATCATGTAACTACCTACACGGTTACACCTACTTGTATGGTTTGACCACAAACTGAAGGTCCATAACCAGACACAAACACTTATTTATATTCTCACTCATCGTTTTTGGAATCTAAAATTCAACTCTTTGGAGGTAAAAGGCGACAAGATGTGCTGTGCAACCAATAAAAACCCCTGCTTAAAATTTGGAGAAGGGAAATACCTTTGGTTGAAGCCATTAGTATCCAATCAACGAAAGACTAAATGGATGGATTAAAACAAAATCATATCCCTGTTTCTTAGAAGCCCTTGTCGCTAGATCCAAGTCACTTCTAGCTTAGGTATGACGAGAGACTCTCTATATAGTACCCAAATAATGGAGCTCTATATAGTCCTCAATTCTGAGGACTATAAATCAGGAAGAAGATCCATCAGTATCAGAATACAACAAGAGACACAAGAGCCATCATACTGAATTGCTAAGGCTATGATTTGATCTACTCTCTTTCTAGCAGCACATATCGTGAAAGAACTAACTGAAAGGGGAATTCTATGATCCTATCGCCAATCAGCCTTGAAACCAGGTACATGTGACAATCAAATACAAGCATATCTTCAAAAGGTAGAAATAATGAAAAATTTACACTAATGGATCTCTTCATGTAGTTTCATAATCCAATCACAGGAACATGCGTTTCCAGCTTGACCTTGAAAGGACCATTACCAATCAAACAGATATCATTGATGTTCAACACTCTGGTGGGTTAGAAAAGCATTTATACGTGGAGTACCTATTTTACACCAGAGAATGAAAGGAATGAACCAGAAAATAGGAAAGTTTCTGAATTTAGAGGAAGGAGCGGCCTAGCATATATCTAAGCCTTGTCACTCATCTCATCTCGTACTTTACTCCCCGCATGGAAACATAATGATACCGAGTCGAAAGTTAATTCCGAAGGAGATGTTTATTCTGAAATCGAAAGTTTTTTCCTGTGTAATAAGCCAGCATAACTGCAGAAAATTCTTCTTGATGACTATGATCGATGCACATCCGGACCATATCAAGTATCTCTTTACTTCAATCTACACAACACACTTAATCCATCTCAAGCATCATTCTCTTCTCTCCCCAATCGAGGAGAACGAGAGTATCCCTTGCTTCATCTCAATCCTCAAATAGTCAAATCACGCCCACAAACAACTACTAACTCCATCCAGTATCAAAATACTAAGCAATCAATCAACTATTAACAACCAATCAGCAATTAACAACAACAATCACCACCGATCAAACCACACAAAAGGAAGCTTACAAGGGATCTTGACTCGTCCAGCGATCGTGTAACCATCCCCCTGCCTAAACCAACAAAAAAAAAACCACAAATCAAATCAAATCAAAATCGAATATTGAGATCTCAAGCTATATAGTGAATTCGTCCAAGAGAATCAAAAGAAAAGTGGAACGCACCTTGACGAGAGAGCGGCGTCGGTGGAGAGGAGGAGATGGGAGAAGAAGAGCAGTAGAGGAAGGAAGAGAAGCGAAGTTCCCGATCTGTGAATCCACGCCATTGCAGCACAACACGATTGACGATGGACTCCGACACCGTCGAAGTGAACTCGATTTTGATTTTACAGCCCTTGGTAGTTTCTTTGATTTTGTAAGTTACTTCTGGATAAGATTTTAACAGGATCATATCCCCTTTTTCTGATTTTATTAAATCTATATTTTTTTTATTGTATGGGTATTATAAGAGTTTGTTTCAATTATAAAAAAATATCAGAAATTGTTTAAGAAAAGATCTTCACATACGAGTACAATACGTCGTCATGTTTCCTTGAGTGCAATTGGTACTACTGTACTAGGCATTTGGTTGCTGGATGCAATACAGATCATTTTGCCATATTTATATGCCTAGACATCTTGTCAAGGGCAACACGTAGCCAAATCGTCTGATGCAATAGTGACAAAGCATGAGGGTGAGTGAATTCTTCGGATAACAACATGTTTTGAATCTAATTAATTTTCACTTATCGTCCATATTGATTACAATCGACAATTAGAATAACTTTGACAATTTTTTAAGTACTAATACATGTTTGTATGAGAGATGTAGCTTGGCATTTCTCTGTTTCACCTTACAAATATCGATCTGTATCAGAAAACCTGTAAACTAAATATAGACAATCATGAACTGTAATGTCAACCTTAACCAGATACAGTTGACGCATCAAAAAACACCAACCACACACTCCATTACCTTATAACCATCTCTTTTCCTCCTTTTTTACCCCTCAAGTTTTGGAGGGAGAGAAAAACTTCTCATTATTCTCTCCTTCCTCAACATTTCTTCCAACTTTCATACTTCAAGAAACCAATAGTCTTTAAATTTGCAATAAGCATAATGGGTTGTGGAGAATCGAAGCATGCGGTTGCAACCACGGATTCTGTCTCAACAAGGAAGGGTTCAAATTCGAGAAGCAGCAGTAGGAGGAGCCGTCAAGGTGATGATAATCAGCCAACAGGAAAGAGCACCTCGAGCTCGAGTAGATCCTCATCCAAGGCACCATCAAGGGCTCCGTCGAGGTCAACATCGATGACAAAGAGGCTAGAAGGAGGGGAGGTGAACAAGAAGGAGGTGGCCGAGAATGTTGAAGGGAATGTTGCTGTGGAGGAGAAGCAAGGTGAGGTTGTAGAAGTGAAGGATGGAAAGGAAGTTGGACATGATAGGACTACGTCGAAGGAGTCGCAGAACGAGTATTTCTCTCAGGCGTCGGTGTATGAAACACCTCTTCATGATGGCAAGGATGAGAAGGTTGACATTGTGATTAAGAAAGAAGAGGAGAAATCAGTTGAGGGAGAGAAGGGTGAACAAGAAGAAGCGATGGTTGTAGAAGAGAAGAAACAAGAAGGGGATCAAGCAGGTATGGTCATATGCACATCATCCTTGAGCCATCATGATAGTGTTCATGGTATAAATCATAATGATCGTCGTGATATTCAAGAGCGAGATCACAAGTAATCTGCTTTACAACATGGATTTAAATGGAAATCTAACTTGGAACATCTAATTTATCTTTAAAGATAACAACTTCTTCCCATATAACCTTTGCCACTCCTTACTCCTTCATATTCTGTTCTATGTTAACAGATAAGATTGCTGACGCTATTGAAGCTCAAGGAACGAAAGAAGCAATCTGCGATGAAGTGAACATTATAACCAATACGAAAGACTTGGCTGCTAACGAAGCAAAAATTGAGCAGGAAGTAACATCCACAGAAGCAGCAGGGACTGACACCACAAGCGAGGCACCTGCTAAAGAGATCACAGCAGCAAGTGTGGAAGAGGTTGTTCCCTCTAATGATGCACCTGTTAATGAGATCAGAGCATCAAATGTGGAAGAGGTTGCTCCTGGTGAGGCACCTACAAATGAAATCCCTGCATCGAGTCCCAAAGAAATTGCCTCTACTGAAACGACAACGGCTCCAACAGAACAGAAAGTCCTAACTCAAAACGACCAGGTCAAGCTTGTTTGAGTATTTACCAAGCTATGTTTTATCCCGCAGGACTCAGCACCTGCTGCAGCAAATCGACAGTTAAACAAAGGTTGAGCTCGAGGCACCTTTCTACAGCACCATATTCCCTGTTTCAAACATATGTTGAGTATTCAATCATGAGTCCTTGAGATTTTCCCGCACAGTTGGATTTTACAGCGAGATGAAAATGCAGTTGTTTCTACATTGACATCAGAATCCGTTCAAAAATGGATGCGCATTCAGGTTCATTTATCTTTCCATTCGATAACTGACTCTCCCTCGATCATACTGCAAAACAGAGACCATGTCATACCTTTGCACGACGGTTGAATCTAAAGTCCTCAATTCATGTTACGTGTACTGATCATTCAAAACCACTGTTAGTGGCTTTAACACAGAGAAGTGGAAGGACATGAACACACTCGACTCTCATGATTTAACTTTAAAACAAAAAATAGGCAGGAGATCAACATCTCATGATTTAACTTTAAATCAAAAAGACGTGAAAATAACCCTTTTCATTAATAACCCTGCGATGCCCTGGAACTCATTAGGCCATGTTACCGGTTTTTAAACCAAATGAGTATCATCTGTGGGTCGAAGATAAACATGCAACGCATTCGACAAATGACAGCATTGCAGTCTAGGCACAATTTTAACTATGGGACAAGTCAGATAAGCCATATCATCAGTGCAGCATCCTTCACATTCGGGAAAAATACGTATTTTGCCATTTTTGACTAGATCACACAAGGATCATGGTATTTACATGGGGAAACAGAAGAAGCGTACAAAGAATAAGCTATTCACACAAGTAACAGAACCTGCCTCACACTAAGGCAAGGAGGGGGTATAAAGCCATTTGGCTACGATGATGCTATGAAGGATGGGGACACCAATGAGCTATAAAGCGATTACCCGAAGCTCATGGCCGGGGCGATGGTATCTAGTCACTGAGATGCCACTTCGCCCCTTCCATCTTGTTGAGTATTAAGGTTCAGATGAAAGGTCGGGTTCCTCGAAAGAACAAAGTTTCCAGCCTCATCTGTCTTTCTATAATCAGCGAGCTGGTAATCTGTCACTATTCCACACGTAGTCCAAGTTTCAGCCTGTAAGTTAACACTTAAATAGACCAAATGATCCGATATGCTGTTGCCCATCACCGACCTGCAATTCATAGGACAAGGAAATTGCCAGTGAAACAAAATGCCTTGAGTTTACTGGCCCACCAAGTTCTCCACAACGAAGAAGAAATTTGTAAATGATCGGCAGGGACTTACCTGCTACATTCTGGATTCTCACCAGAACCATCACAAACCTTCTCAGCCGTGTAAACCAAGCTACCAAATCCAACTTTATACAGCCATACCTGTGATTGCGAAAGAAAAAAGAAAAGAGCATACCTTAAAATTAACTCAAGAGAGGTCTGCAACTTTGGTAGAAATAACAATGGCAGAAACACAAGCAGCAGGAAAGGCTATAAAGACCATGACTTATGCAGTTAAATATTAGCAACTGTAGAATTTACCTCTCGAGGAAAGTGATGGTATGTTCTCTGTGGGAAGCGAGAATAGTATGGCGGTAAATGGGGAACAATATCGTGGTAATTTGTGACCCGGATTGTGTTAGGCACAGGATTGCTGTAATAAGAAACGAAAGCTGCATTACCAATATGAAATAAATGTAACAAAAGAAAGCTGAATTGAGAACTATTCTATAGAATCCTCATGAGAATCCTCTATTACAGTTAAAACTAAAGGAATCGGATTGCCGGCTCTGCAACCATGGACAGCACATCTGCTGTAATGCATTTTCTACCGTTGGATTTCATCCAAGGGTTGAGAGTAATTTGGAAAAAAAAAAAAAACAAAGATGAGGAGCACCAATGGTCCATGTGCACCACAACACCAACAGCACCATGTGAGGACACCAGGCATCCGGCTCCTTTTGTTACTGGTCAGGATCTCCATATTGTTTGATGCTGCAGCTTTTGGCTTTAGCATAAAGCTTAATTCTTTATTTCAGATGCCTTCCTTCAACAACTTAACAATAGATTAAATGAAACGTAATATACCTGTATAGGTAGTGCCACGCCAACCAATGGTTTTATCTCAAACACAATGTTCGGATCCCCATCCCATTGAATATCCACTTCGATGATGATTTCCCCAGGTTCAGTGTCCACCATACAGATTCCTGCAGTCATGCCGATTTCAGCAAAATATGTTTCACATAGCCAACTTCTAAAGCTCATATCTCTTGCACTTGGGCTAACCTGTAAATTGTGGAGCCACAGTGCCAAGGGTCAGCTCAGAGAACTCGATGGAGGCTAAGATGGGCGGTCTGTATTGCTCAATGATTGGTTCCACGGAGCTCCTTATCAGCTCAGACGCTGCCTAACACCAAGTTGGTTGAACAGAATAAAATCAACATCACGCATTTTTCGTTAGGACATCATCCTTGAGGATCAGTCAAGATTGCGATTACCTCGTCTATGTAAGGCCACAGTTTCTCCAGCTGCTGGTTAAGCCAACCTAACTGAAGGAACAAAATCGATGAACACCAGGTTAGCGAATCAATGATAGTCCGATGAGCGAACAAAGAAGAAACGTTGGAGAGATAAGTAACTCAACTTCTGCCATTGTGAAAATACAACCCAAGAAGGATACTCCCCATCTATAAGCATCTTCTTAGTATCTTGGACGGTCATTCAAGCGAATGCTGCCACCCCCTCAGCCTAAGAGAAACTTATACGAGCAAACATTAATCATACCCACAATGATATGAGACATTATCAGCTCTTTAAATCATTAAACTAAAATGTATCGCACCAAAACAAACAACATGTCGTTTGTTTTGGATATTTCGAACAAAAGCGGTTATATGCGACAGTAGGGAACAATTCATAAGTACCAACTCAGAGCGACGTTCGGCTCGAACTCGTTGACATCTAGCGAATCCCACGATCAACCCGATCCCGAAAACAAACCCCAAAACGATCCCAGACACAAAACCCATCTGCGAAACAATATCTCACAATATCTCAAGTAGACCCAGATGAAACAGGAAACTGATCTCAGGCTTCAATGATAAACAAAATCATTTTCTCTTTGTGGCATTTCGTCGAACAGTTGATGGGTACTACAGATTTGGAGTGTGGAAAGCATGGAATGTACGTAAATTTATGAATTGCGTGCTGGTTTTTGGTATGAATGTGATTCGACTTGGTACGAGGAAGATGATGACTTTGACGATGGTGACGATGATGTGATGTGTGTAATGGTGTGGGATTTGTTGCTGTTTTAGCTGGTGGGTTTGTGGATCTCATCTTCGACCCCGAGCCTTCTACAATCTTGCAAGCAGAACTTGATTCGTGGCTTTCGTTGTATTTCACCAGTTGGTTTTGCTGCCTTGGAATATTTGTTTTCTTGTTTCCACTGTTACGTTTTGTTCTCCTTTTCTGTTTTGGCACGAGAGATCTTACTCTTATTGCAAAAATTGCACATATTGGGCATGTCAAGGGAAAAAGATAACATGATATCATACGACATAAGAAGTTCACTTGCACGTTTGTCTAAGGATATGGTAGTAGTGACCTTTGATGTCAACTCATAACTGATTGATCGCACACTTATGTTTATACCTGACAACACATGTGTAACAGTGTAAGACATATTGTCCAATGGTCCTATACTCGTGATGAGACTACGAATTGTATATGTTCATCGTGATCATTGATGTCATGTAGTAAGTTTTTCGATCAATGCTTCTTGATATAATCTTAGTTTTTAATTAATACGATCCTTATTGAATGAAAAATTAGTATTAGATGATAATTATATGCATGATATGATAAGTAAATGTGTCGGACTGGCTAACGAGTTCGAGAAATGGGTAATCCTTCATTTACATATTTACAAACCATGTGAACAAGTTAATGATCATGACTTCATGAGAAGGACCAAACTAGTTTCACAACTCCATCATACCAGACTAAACGTATAGCGTAGCCGCCCTCCCAGTCTATCTGCTGACCTGTTCCTCAATTGTCTCTTTTTTTGTTCACCTAAATCTCTATAAATAAACCAAAAAAATAAAATAAACAAGGAAATAGATAAATCCACGCATAACAACTTAACAAAGTGAGAACTCTTTTAATGCCCAAAAAATAGGACTAGGAAAAACAGAATCTACTAATTTCCACTTCTCACTGATCTTCTATTCTCCTTCATCGCCCATGCCATGATCATTCATGGCCATCATCATATCAAGTACTTCGCCACCACTTTGACATCAAATTATAAAACCCTAAACCATATTGGCATGATCATTCACATATATATGAGATATATATATCATGATATTGTCTAAAACCCTTAGGAGAAGAAGAAAACGCTGATCATCAAGGATTGATCATTGGCGAGGAGGCGGCCGGGGCAGTGCATGGTTTTGGGTGAAACCATGCATTGCCATCTTGAAGCCATGGCCAAAAACTCCAAAGAGAGCGTGTCAATGATCTTATGCTCATCTCTTGTCCTCGTCGTCGTCATCTCATCCGTTCACTACTATTTTCATGACCTCTTTACTTTTCCTGTCATCATCACCACCAATAAAATCTATCCTCCTCCTCCTTCTCCTATGCAATCCATTCGTGATCAACATAATGTTTCTTCGCCTGTGGTAATGAAACAGAGACGACATACTAATAGCGTTGTAAGTCACTGTTTCTTTTAGGGTTGTCTCAATATATACCGCAATTCTACAAGAAAATAGACTTTTTGTGATAGAGTAGTTGCTAACTTTGCAGTGTTTGGAAGGCACTGTGCTTTCGAATTGGGGTTAGTCTTGTTATCTTAATGTGTTGCATTCTTATTGCTTGCTTGTCGTGGAAATTAACAGATCGAGGATATGGAAGAAGGATTGGCGAGGGCGAGGGCAGCTATAAGAGAAGCAGCGAGGACTCGAGCATACACGTCGTATAAGAAAGAAACATACATCCCCAGAGAAAGTATATACAAGAATCCATATGCATTTCTCCAGTTAAGATCATTACTTCCTTCGAATTCACTTGGTCGCATTATCTTTGATGCATGTCATGTGTACGAACCAACAGTACATTTATAAGAACTACGCATAGTTCTGAACAAATATGGATGCAGAAGCATCTTGAAAATCACCTTCTAATTAGCTAAACTATGAGTAAATGCTTTTTCCATAGCTAGTTAAGATATACGGATAACATAGCAGGACATTAGATTAGAGCCAGGACATATAGTTAATGGAAGTAGTGAATGCTTGGGGCACCTCATTATGGTTGTTATATTTAAAAGTCAAAACATTGGTGAACTATTAATTAAGCCATCCTAACTAGGAGTAGTTCCTCTTTGAACCTCAACCTATAACCAATTGAGTTAAATATACAACATTATTTTTTCAACAGGTTAACCAATCGTAATTATGGTCAAGTTTGAATTTATGATACGTAATCCAATCATCTGAATCAACGATGGATTGGAATACACTCTTATGTTAGTATAAGAATATTAAGACTCTTATATCTATAAAAGATTTTTTTAATTCAAATTTGTCTTGATGGAAACACCTGGATTGATGTTGATATTATCCCCGGTTGAAACGCCATAGACATGAAACATAAGAGGACACTCGACTTAACAGAAACTGTACCAACAACAGCATAGATTGAACGGAATATAGGTTGGTGAAGACTCAAGAGACAAAGAGTGGAGCACCATATCCTCTCAAGTCCTAGCTGGCTAGAGCTGATATGATGAATGAGCTTATTCTCCGTATCCCTTCTGTTCCTGAACTTGGCCTAGGCAAAGACTTTGCAATGTAACTGCAAAAAGCTCTCCAGTTTGTGTTATCATTGCATGAACCAGAAGTTGCTATCCGTTTCATGCTAAGTTTTGGAAATTGTTTCATGCTTTCTGTTTCTTCTGTTTTCCTTCAACATCCAACTCTTAATTCGAAACTGTTAGTCTGTACAGTAGTTTTTTTTTTTTTTGGGGGTTGCTTTCATTTTTTTTGTTAGGGTAAGCACATACAGATCCACATTGGTCCGTCCCCTGTTCTATTCTTTAGCTCGGTCACCGCTTTTTGGGTATCTACAAGAAAAATAATCATTGACTAACTGCATACAATGTTCTAGATAAACGTTAAGTCTATGCATCAAGTTTTTGTATGACTCTGGATAAAGAACAATTGATGTTCTAGATGTAATAGCAATTAAATGACGTTAACGAGAAAAGACCGCCTTACAGACAATCCTGAGTTCATATTTGAATCAAATAATCAAAGAGAACCTTTTTATAATAATGCGTCAGAATTTGCGGTATCTTAATCAATTATTAATATGCATAAGAGATTTGACAGTATTTGATGATCAATATGTTGGAAACCTGATATCAGGAGCCATATAGAAATGGAGAAGAGATTCAAGATATGGGCTTACAAGGAAGGAGAGCCGCCAATCTTCAACCACGGACCAATGAATGATATCTATTCCATCGAAGGGCAGATTATCGATGAGTTATGCACCGGAAACAGTCCCTTTACTGCTCGTCATCCAGACAAGGCTCATGTTTTCTTCCTTCCTGTCAGCATTGTCGGCATCATCCGCTATGTTTACAGGCCTTACACTACGTATGCCCGTGACAGGCTCCAGAACATAGTGGCAGACTATATCCATATGGTGGCGGACAGATACCCGTTCTGGAACAGAAGCCACGGTGCTGATCATTTCCTTGCTTCTTGCCATGATTGGGTACATATCCGTTGCCTATTGTTTGTCTCATATCACAAAATTCGCCGGAACTCAATACAAATCCATATAGCAGATTATATATATATAAATAGTAAAGGGAAAAGAGAATGTGTGTGATCACATAGATATGTTAGTAACAAATGAATGGTTAAGATTAATAGATAAAAAATAAAGATTAATAGATGAAAAATAAAATTAAAAGATGACAATCTAATCTCAATCACATATTTGTTAATAGACACATTTATATCATAACACATACTCCCTCAGCCCCATAGTAAATCAACATAGGAGTTCATAGTTTTCAACTGACATATGAAAAGTGACTGCAGTTAGCATATCCTCTTTAGTGCATATTTTTCATCTTCTTTTGGTTTCTTCAGGCACCGGACGTCTCAGCAGCCTCGCCTGAGCTTTACAAGAACTTTATTCGAGTTCTCTGCAATGCAAACATAACTGAAGGCTTCCTCCCAGTCCGTGACGTATCCATGCCCGAGATTTTTCTACGTCACTCCACCCTCGGCTACCAGTCCCCAGGAGAACCCCCTCAATCTCGCCACATCCTTGCCTTTTTTGCCGGAGGCAGCCATGGTGTCGTCCGCAAAATCCTCTTCCAACACTGGAAGGACAAAGACAACGAAGTCCTCGTCTATGACTACCTCCCTAAAACACTCAACTACACATCCATGATGGCCAACAGCAGGTTCTGCCTCTGTCCTAGCGGATATGAGGTGGCAAGTCCTAGGATAGTCGAGGCGATATCTGTAGGATGTGTGCCCGTGATCGTGTCAGATGGTTATGCATTGCCGTTTGGAGATGTTTTGGATTGGAGTAAGTTCTCGATTCACGTTCCAGTAAGGCAGATACCACAGATCAAGACCATATTGCAGGGTGTTTCCACGGATAAGTACTTGAGATTGCAGAGGAGGGTGTTGATGGTGCAACGACACTTCGCCTTGAACCGACCGGCTAAGCCGTTTGATGTTATTCATATGGTGCTTCATTCTGTTTGGTTGAGACGGCTTAATGTTAAGCTAAATGGTTAGCATAGAAGAAAGGAATTGTTATTAGACAAATGAGGTTGTCTATATAATCGTTTTTTGTAGTGAGTGACTTGAAAAGGAACGAAAATGTTCGTATCCTATTCGCGCTAGCTAGTTGATAATCACTAGGGATCGATAGGTGAGATAAAGAGATCACATTCTCCCGTGTTATAAACAATGTTCATTCCTGCTTTTATAACTTCATAACTTGTGACTATCACGGGATTAACTAGGAGTGACCTAAACAGAAGGAACATACAAGAACAGAGCTCAAACAGAAAGAGTTTACAAAATCATGCTGCAACAGTTTCGGCTTGACCCCGATTTTCCTCCATGAAACACTCGGCATGATCTGCTTCGTATCGACCCTATCTTTGTACTTGATGGCAAAATTCAGCAACGAATCCAGCAGGGAGTCGGACAGAAGGTGAGGTTTCAGACCCAGCTCGATGAGCTTGGTGTGCTTCGCGTTGTAGTAATGTTCTTCAGCCTCGACCCTGGGGTTGGGGACTGAAATGGTTTCCACTTTCAAGCCGAGCTTCTCCCCTGCCCTGGTCACAAGGGCAGCAAGGTCTCTCACGGAGAACTGCTCCCTGAACTGATTAAAGACACGGAACTCGCCGGCATTTGCAGGGTTTGCAATGGCCAGCTCCACGCATTAGATCGTGTAAATCTTTTTTAATTTTAAAATAAAATAAATAATGAAAATTATTTTGTAATATATAATTGATTATTTGTTATCGCACAAATAATAACACGTATTCAGAGCACCCATTTTGCCAACCCCATGTGAGAATACTTACCGCAAGTAAAATCACAATGAATTGCACCAAAAAGGGGGAAAAATACACCTGCCCATAATATTTAATGTAAACCGCAACAGCAACCTCCTTCCCACTCCTCTCTCTCTCTCTCTCGCTAAAAAAAACCCATTATTGTGAGTGAGACTGTGAGCCACCGTGACCCCTTCAATTTCGATTTCAAATCCCACTCTTTCACAGTTTCAAAACCTCTCAGCACGCCCCCATTTCCTCCCCCCACTTCGCCTCTCCCATTTCTCGATCGAGTTCCTCTGTGCCCAAATGCTCAAGATGGGGTTTTGACTGTGAACCCATCCGTGTAAGAACTTGTTTTCGTGTTTCTGTTCGTGCCCTTTTGAAATTGATGTGAAACTGAAGTGGGGTTTTGTTTGGGTGTTGGGTTTTGGGGTTTGATTGTGAAAGATCTGGTTCTGCATTGTTGGGGTTTAGGATTTTGGAAGTGGGGTTTGGGGGATTGGAGTTCGGGTTCGGGTTCGGGTTCGGGTTCGGGTTTGGGTTTGGGTCACTGGATCGATTAATGGTGCTTGGTGGAGGGTTGAGTGAGGGTTTCGCGGGTGGTTTAGTGGCGAGGTATTCAATTGGAAGATGGGTAATGTCGTGGGACTTGTTCTTCTTGTTATGAGATTGTAAATGCGTGTGGTTTATTGTAGGTTTTTGGTGTTGGGATTTGGAATAGTTGTCCGTAGGATTGGTTCATTGTGTCTGGGATTTGTGTGGGAAATGCATTAGGAGGTGCAGATGAGTGGAGGAGATACAACACTTAGAATGCTTGATTGCAACTTGCCAGCGAGGATTTTGCTGTGATTCGGGCTCAAAGTTAGGTTTTCTGCATCGCCCGCCGTTTAGTAGTAGTGAACATGATTCATTGTGTGGACAGTGGATTTGAAACTCGTAATTTCTGGTTGTATTTTGATCTAGTTTGAATGTATTCCGTATGCTTGTCTGAGTCTTGTTGAAATTTCATGTGAAACATTTACTTTTTTTAAGGTCATATGAAACATGTACCTATTTCTATTTCTAATGTTCTATTCAAAGTTTAGTGTGGTAAGATATGTTCAGGTTAGCTTAAATAGTTTCTAAAGCCAATTCGATTCTTGTTGGTCAGTTGTACTGGCCATGATGGACTACGATAACATTATTCCTGTTGTGGAGGCTGAAATGGAGAATGGTAACTACTATGAACATCCTCTCCAAGAAGAGGAAATTATTGTCCAGAAAATGTCAAGCGAAACTCTTGATAACAACATGGATACTGATGGTGCCAAGGTGAGCTCGGAAAGTACTGAGTGCTTGAACAACTTGAAAATAGCAGAGACAGAGCCTGTTACTTCTGAGGATAACAGCAACAATGCGAGTTCTACCCAGGTAACATAGACTTCTGTGTGGTCGTGATAAGTTAGAAAGTTTTCTTTTTTCCTTGATAATTCAATCCTGATATTATCCTATGGTTTGTTATCCAGTTCGTGGAGATGAAGGGAACCAATGAAGTTATGAAATCTAAACCACAGGCCAATCACGTTAAGGTCAAGGCAAAAAATATTCTCAGCTCTAAAACTGCTTCGAATACTTTGCCAATGAAAAATGAGGATTCAGAAGAACAGAAAGCAATATCTAATGGAACCCTATCTGCAATCTCCCGCCCAAAGCAGCTTATCATGAAGAATAGGGACAGTCATGTTAAGAAAGATCCGACAGAGATGGTGAAAACTGCACCATCAGCAACAAATGGCTTGAAGTCCAAGGTAAAATTGTCGTATAATCTTTCTATGCATCATAGTATATGCAACCCAACTAATAATACTTTGATTGGTCATTCTTTTTGTGGCAGCCTGTGAAGTCTGAGCCCTCGACTTTCATGGAAAAAGTGGCCAACTCTGAAAAACTCCTGTATGTCCACATAATAGTTTATCTTAGTTCCTTTCATTGGAATAGGCGAATTGCTAATCAATGTTAGCTTCTTCAATATTACATTGTGGTAGGCAGTTCATGATTTGGATTGATGGTACTATTTCGGCTAAATAAAGTTTTATTTGGAGTTGTGTTGATGGTGATTCTTTGACTACAGGGAGAAGGTGAAGTTGAGAGCTCTCAAAAAAGAACCTCTGACCAAATCAGAAGGGGAATCCGAAACTACTAGGTATCCTTCGAGTTCTCATTGATTACTGAATTGGCTTGAACTCAAAAATTCATTTTTTATGAGTAGTGATATAGATATATTTCTTGTAACTATATAATCATCAGCAAATGTGTACTTATTGGAAAAGTATTAGCAATCTGCGTTATTGAAGAAAGGAACAGAAATGATCGGTGATGTTAATTTGTGCTCGGTTCACCCTTTTATCCTTCATTACTTTGCAGAAGTCCCTCTTCTGAAGATGTCAAGTTGAACAGAGTGGGTAAACTTCCCTCCTACAATTTCAGTTTCAAATGCAACGAACGAGCTGAGAGGAGAAAAGAGGTTTTTCCTCTATCAGGCCTTTTCCTCTTTCAAGGGATTATGTGCTTATTTGATGTTCTGTAGCTTTCTTCTAAACTCAAGTCGCTACTCTCTTTTGCATGTTGCAGTTTTACTCTAAACTAGAGGAAAAGACTCACGCAAAAGAAGTGGAAGAAATTAACCTGCAAGCCAAGTCCAAGGTTTTTTACTACCATCTTATAATGTTTCTAATTTTTGTATATTCACTCGGAGACATGGTGGTTTTGGAGGACTGGTACCCACTTTATAAGCGCTGTTTTTTCTTTCTTTGTTTCTTTCTTTTTTTCTTGCAGGAAACTCAGGAAGCTGAGATTAAGATGCTGAGGAAGAGTTTGACATTCAAAGCAACACCAATGCCCAGTTTCTACCTGGAACCTGCGCCCGCTAAAGCAGAATTAAAGAAGGCAAGATCCCCTTAAATAGAGAACTTTCACAAGTAACTTGGTATTTTCTCCTGTATGCATTATAGAGGTCTGCTCCAGATCTGAAGAAAGTATATTTTTTGCTATTGCTCTTGAAGTTTGTTTGAATTCAAGTGTTTCATTTGCAATGAGACGTTGATATGGCTTTTATGGGTTGACACGTACTAGATATGCAGGGATTAGTCATTCGTTGGTTGGTCCCATTAGAAGATATTCATAAGCAAAAAATGTTTCAGATGTACCTATCTCGTTTCGGAGACTTACATCTCTAGAAATGATGCTATAAGTATAACACAGGTATGACTATGGATAGAACAAGTATTTGTTTATGGGCTACTCACAAAGTATTTGGAACACAATTATTTCTTGACTGGATGTGTCATATTTTCTTATGCAAGTGCTCCTATATTCATTGAACGATTTAAGGTGCTATGTTTGTGTTTGGGTTGTAAAACTGAGTTAGCATAGAGCTTAAAGGAAAGGGAAATGCAGAGGAATAGAGACATGGTTCATATCGTAGGACAAAAAAATGCAACTGAGGGTTCTATTTGGTGATGGCTTTGTAGTTAAACGCTCTTTTGTTCAAGCTAACACCATCTGGTCTTGATTAATGGAATGGAGTCATTATCAGGAGAGCGATTCTGGGCAATATGCCTACATGTAAGATGGCCTCCTTTGCTTAGAGAAGTAGAAGTAACGAAATATATTAGCATTCGAATCTACTTGAGTATTTCCCTTGAATGGTATTTCCTGTTGAGTTAGTTTCATCTGGATACATCGTTCATGATACTAGTCCTATCATGCAGATTCCCACAACACGCCCTAAGTCTCCCAAGCTCGGTCGAAACAAGAGCTCCGCCAATGAAGATCCTGTAGCAGAAAGTAAAGGCATCCATAGAGCGAACCGGCTGAGCTTGGATGAGAGAACTGTACGAAAAAAGGCTGCTAAGCAACACTACACTGCTAATGTTAAGAAGCCTCTCAGAAGATCCCTGCCTAGACTACCATCCGAGAAGACAAATCTAGCCTGTCCTGCAAAGAAACCCACAGAGCCGGCACCCCAACAAGAGAATGCAATGAACGGAGATGAGCCTTTTCCTTTTCCCCGGGATGTCAACGAGCGAGTTCCTGGTGGTGATCCTGGTAACACCCAGTCAATGAAAGAAGACGTCCCTATTGTCCGGGATGAGTTCCAGCATACCACAGAGCAGGAGCCAGTTGCTGTGGAGCACTTAATTGCGAAGGCACTGAATGAAACTTGAATCCGTTAAGGAGATGGTAAGTCATCTTATTTATGGGGCAATGGTGTGATGTGAATAGTTTCTGAGGTTCAAACTGAACCTCTGGCTTTGTCTCTTAAGTTTTAAACGTTCTGCATCATCCGATCTTGAAGGATCTTGGTGCTGGCTTTCATGGTCCTTTATGTTCAAACGTTTTATGGGATTGAAGTTTGATTCTGGTAAATTTTGAGACCACCGAGCTCCTGTGATGTAGTCTTAGTTGGTCGGGATTCCATGGTGACTGGTAACTTATTTAGCTGATATTTCACGTTTCACATTTGCAAATGATGCTTTCATAATTCTCTCTATGTTTCTCATGTACCCAGGTCGTCTGTTTTGCAACACAGATTTGTCCGTTGATTACTTGAACGAACATGGATCCTTAAACATGGCCGATCGTTTTAGAACACTCTTAAGGATGTTATAATCTCTGCGTTTGTGTATAATCTTATATCTAAAAGTCTGGTGCAAAAAAAGGTGTGATATGTGAATGGAAATCTTAAAAGTTAAAGATTCCATATGCTACATCCAACACTAGAATGATCCAGAGCCCTGATTGATAGTATGAAAAGGCAAACAGTGAATTCGTAACTGAGAGAGAGAGTTCAACATGTATCAAAAATTGACTGCTGGAAAAGCAAATGCCGGTACAACGAATGGGATAAGTGCAACAACCTCATCCAGATCATATATGATGCTGAAAAGGAGAGGGTGGTCCATGCTGAATTCATAACTCGTGGTCAAATGGTGTCATCGACGAGTGATTTACATATGTCGTTCGTGGCGCACTGAGCGCCACTTTGTTACATGACGTATAACGATTCATATTCGAATCTTTGAATCCTTTCGAGCAAACATAATGCCCAAGGAGCACAGATTTGTTTTAGTCGTACGAAAGATTGTTCCACAATAAGGTAAGGTAATGTTTTGCTTGCGCATGTCGTAACGGTCCAAGGTTTAAGCTCACGGGATTGCGAACCGTGTACCCGTCAGTAACAAAGGTGATAGATCTATAGCTTTACTTGATCAAAGCATGAGATAAAGAAATCAAAGATTTTACTTACAGAACAAACGTTACCTGACACTAGTATCAGGAACCTTTTATTTAAGACCATTATCATTACATAAAGATCTTTGTCCCCTACAGTTCAAGGACAAAAGAAGCAAGCAAAAACTAGGGCTTGGTAAAACAAAAACGACCAAGCACCATCAACAAGAGGAGGAAGGTTGTCATGGCAGACCAACAATGAGGCA
>LIEC01008629.1:0-16366 GCA_001925005.1 Drosera capensis | reverse complement strand
ATCCAAGTTCGTGGTGATGACGGACAACGTTTCCACAAGCTACTTCAAAACCCAAAAGAAGTTGACTCCCAAGGAAGCAAGGTGGCAAGTTTTCTTAGCGGAGTTTGACTTTGAGTTTGCCTATAAGCCGAGGAAGGACAACTTGGTGGTAGATGCATTAAGCAGCAAGACGATGTTGGCGGCAGTGCGAAAACAACAAAGTACCCTCTTGGATCGAATCAAGGAGGGACTCGAGCAAGATCCTATGATAAAGTCGGTAGTGCAACTTGCAAAGAATGGAAGGAGTCGAAGATTTTGGCTCGAGGATGGTGTCCTTTACACAAAGGGAAATCGGGTCTATCTTGCAAAGTGGGGGAACTTGAGGAAGGAGATCATTCGAGAGTGTCACGACTCTCAATGGGCTGGAAATCCGGTTATCCATAGAACAATGGCCTTGGTAAGTGAGTGTTACTATTGGCCAAGCATGGGGGCGGATGTGCAGATTTATGTGCTAACATGTCTCATTTTCCAACAAGACAAAGCGGAACAACATTCATGAGAAGGAATTTTGGAACCGCTTCCCATCCCATCTAGACCATGGAAAAGTGTTTACATGGACTTCATTTCGATGCTTCCAAAATCCGAAGGGAGTGGCTAGATCATTGTGGTGGTTGATCGATTCACAAAATATGCTTCATTCATTCTTGCCCCAACGGATTACAAAGCCAACGAAACAGCCGTCCCTTCCTCAAGAACGTGGTGAAGTATTAGGGAGTCCCAAGAAGTATTGTGAGCGATCGAGATCCATGCTTCACAGGCAATTTTGGACGAAACTTTTCAAACTCTTGGGTACGGATCTCAACTTCTCTACAAGATTCCATCCTCAAACTGATGGCCAAACGGAGCGAGTTAATACATTATTGGAGCTCTATCTTTGGCACTGTGTGAGTGCCAACCAAAGAGATTGGGCAAAATTAATGGATGCTGTTCAACTCTCTTACAACTTATAGAAATTGGAATCCACCGAAAATAGCCCATTTGAGTTGGAAACAGGAAAAAAACCATTGACTCCAAACACTAGCGGGCAGCTACATGGGGAGTAGCCTCGTGGACTTCAAGTTTGCCAAGGAGTGGCACGAGCAAGCAGATATGGCTCGATCCTACCTCAACAAGGCGGCCATGAAGATGAAAAAGTGGGTCGACAAGCATAGATGGCCCTTGGAGTTTCAAGTTGGTGATCTCGTGATGGTAAAGCTCATTCCTCAACAGTTCAAAGCACTAAGGAAAGTTTACAAGGGGCTTGTGAGACGGTATGAAGGATCTTTTCCCATGACCAAGAAAGTTGGCAAGGTGTCTTATCACTTGAAGCTTCCACCAAGGTTCAAGATTCACCGAGTCTTTCATGTGAGCAATCTCAAGGCCTATAATCGTGATGAAGACAATCCGAATTGGAGCATTTCAAAACGAGCACCAACTGCAGTAGTAACCACTTCTTATGACAAAGAAGTTGAGAAGATCATGACCGACAGAGAGATTTGAAGATCGGGAATTCCACGTCACAAGAAGTACTTAATCAAGTGGAAAAACATGCCAATGGAAGAGACAAGTTGGGAGCCGGAATTATCTTTGTGGTAATTCAATGATCAAATCGAAACATTCAAGTCCGTCGCGATGAGGACGTTCGTGACATCGGTGGAGGAGAATGTCACGGAAGAGCTAATTTTGGGAGGTTGGTGCTTGAAGAATTGTTTAGAGTTCTCGATAAGTCTCTACACCTCTCCACGCCCTTCTAGGAAGTTCTATAATTCTCTAGGAGGTAAGTTATCCAGACTTCTTTAGAATGATCTAGGATTTTTTAGATTAATCTTGAGAGAGAATTCTAGACAATTCTAGAGCTTCTCTAGTTAGTAAATAGTTTTAGAGAATTCTTCTAAATACTAGGAGGAGAAGAGTCTAGACCAAGAATCTAGATCCTTCCATATATTTGTATATAAAGGGGTGCAAGGCTCATTTGCCATCTTACCTTGCCATCTTGTCATTAGAGTCAGGCTGATCTCAAATGAAGAAGTGAGTTGAATACCGCATGGGTAGCAAAAATCTAATCCCGTGACATTTAGCTGTTCGAAAAATAGACATTTAATTTGATCCAGACTCTGTCTTCATTAAGAGGCACTTTGTCCTCTTTTGTAGTTGCTACTTTGTTGTTCTAGCTCTCTTTCGGACGAGTCCAGAGTCCGGCTCTATTGTACCGGTTTACTTGAGATCGTCTATCTTGTTGTTTTTTATGGTTCTACCTCGTTACCTCATCTAGCTATCCCTAATGTGAGAGTGAAATTATGAGTTTTCTTCCATGGCTTAGACGTGTTCCTTCTATGGGTTATTTTTGTATTATAGATTTGAGCAATTATAGTGGGCCCAAAATGGGCATGATCAAGAAAACTAATCTATGTCTCTTGCTCTTTAATTTAGGGAAAAGAAAAAGAAGTTGAAGAAAAAGTGGATGAATAAATAAATTAATATTTTTTGTTTTATAATTATTACAACATGTATGTATTTTATTTTTATTATTTTATATATTTAAATATAAGTCGTTTTCATATCACGTCACGTTTGTTCGTCTCACAACATATATTAGATTAAAGTACGCAACTTATACAAATATTGATGTTTTACGATAAATTTTAAAAAAATTACGTTTATTCATAGCTATATACATATTAAACCTTATATTAATATTAATATAAATTTAAAATATTATAATAATTTTGAAAAGGAGGAGTAAATACGTACAGAGGATTTCATTGTTGTTTTCTTGCAGACATTTTTTTCTCTTTTCATGTAGGAGTACAAATTTTGGGCAAGGTATCTGTTGCCGGCGTCAAGCTTCTATTGGTCAAGATTTTAATGTGTTAGGAGTACAATCCATTTGGGAGAGTAATTTTAATTTGCCGATTCCCATGTCCATTTTCAAAGAGTGTGAAAATTAGAGTATAGTGTGTGAAAAATTCGTACCAGTTCACTAGAAAAAACCTTACCCATTATTGATAAGAGTAATGAAAATTAGAGTCCTATTAATCGATCCGTCCGCGTAACAATGCACAAAAAAAAAAAAAAAGCATTTTGATCTTATAATGAAAGAGAGATATGATATAACTTTTTAACTTATATAATAGTGATAGTTTAGTATTGGATATGAATAATTTTTTTACCAAAGATTTTGAAAAATAAATATTATTATCGCTTCACTTATTTTTATTAATTGTTAAAATTAACATCTAATATAATTTACAGAGCTAATATATATTTGAGTTATATTTTTATCTCTCAAAATTAAACCAAAATATACATTTGAGTTATATCTTTATCCCTTGAAATTCAACTAAAAACCAAATACTAACCAATAAATTTTAAGGTAAATTACACAAAAATAGTGAAGTTTCACTTGCGTTTTAATATCCATTAGATTTCGTGAACTTTAAATATTAATTATGTGACTTGCATATCATATGTGTGTGAACTGTAATTTTGTACATATGAACTATCAAAATCGAAATGTATACTAAAACATAAGAAAAACATACATTGGTACAAAAAATTAATTATCCCTTAATTTTATTGAATCAATATTTTTTATTTCACTATTAATTGTATATATTTTTTTAATTTATTATTAATATTTAATCATAACTGTTGGATAATAAAATGAAAGATCAAGATTAAAAAATCTTAGTTGAAGACAAAGTTATCTGTATTTTCTTAGTGTGTAATATAGATTGAACATTTCAAAAAAAAAAAAACTTATATAATGATATCACCTTGAATTCTCAAGAATTGTCTTTTATGTAAAAAAAAAATTTTGGGCATTTAGAAATGAAGTGATATCTTTAGAGAGATAAAATTTTACCAAAGTGATTATAAAAAAATATTTCTATCTAGTCCCTCAACTCATATTAATCGAAACGTTTTGAACCGACATAAGTATTTATATGTGAGTTGAATTTGTTTGGATTTTGATAAATAAAAAATATCAAAACATGAAAAGTTTTATTTATTTTGGGCAATCCAAAAATAAAAATGTTATGTGCGTGATAATAATAAGCATTATCTACATAAATTTGATGTTAAGTGTGATGAAGCCATCTTTCTTTCCTAATCTGTTATGTTATAAGTATGGCGTTTTAAAATATACATGAGTATTTATATGTGAGTTGAATTTGTTTGGATTTTGATAAATAAAAAATATCAAAAAAGGAAAAGTTTTATTTATTTTGGGCAATCCAAAAATAAAAACGTTATGTGCGTGATAATAATAAACATTATCTACATAAATTTGATGTAAGTCTGATGAAGCCATCTTTCTTTGCTAATCTGTTATAAGTATGGCTTTTCAAAATATATGTGAGTATTTATATGTGAGTTGAATTTGTTTGGATTTTGATAAATAAAAAATATCAAAAAATGAAAAGTTTTATTTATTTTGGGCAATCCAAAAATAAAAAACGTTATGTGCATGATAATAATAAACATTATCTACATAAATTTGATGTTAAGTCTAATGTAGCCATCTTTCTTTGCTAATATGTTATAAGTATGGGGTTTTTAAAATATATGTGAGTATTTATATGTGAGCTGAATTTGTTTGGATTTTGATAAGTAAAAAATATCAAAAAAGGAAAAGTTTTATTTATTTTGGTCAATCCAAAAATAAAAACGTTATGTGCGTGATAATAATAAACATTATCTTCATAAATTTGATGTTAAGTCTGATGAAACCATCTTTCTTCGCTAATCTGTTATAAGTATGGGTTTTTAAAATATATAATAAGTCAATTAAGACTATATAAGAGTGTGTTCATGTTTCTTTTCATGAAACTAACACTCTCTTGTTGAGAGAAGTTGGGTGTTTGATGAAGAATGTGTGTAGATTGATACACTATCAGACATTGTTGAACAGACAAGCATTAATCCTATAGATAAGATCCCAGCAGACACCCCGAACGAAGAGAGTAGGACAATAGAGACTACTAGTGCAGACTCATCATCAAATCTGGATCTAGAGCAACCAGACTAACCTTAGCCTACAATTCTGAAGATCCAATGCCTTCAAAAGCCCCGAGGATGGTGTCTGAAGGCGATGGGCAAAGCCTCACTCTATTGATTTGATAATCAGAGATAAGGATGCACCAAGGATAACCAAATCTGCAACAAAAAATGAATGCCTATTCTCTTCCTTTCTGTCACAAATGGAGCCTAAAAATGTGTCTAAAACACTAACAGAGCCTAACTTGATAGATACAATGCAAGAAGTGTTGAACCAGTTCACCAAGCTCAATGTTTGGAATCTGTTCCTTAAACCTACACATCATCCAGTCATTGGTACAAAGTGGATCTACATGAACAAAATGGACGAAGAAGGAATTATCATAAGGAACAAGGCCAGACTAGTTGCTCAAGACTACTCTCAAGAGAAAAGCATTGACTTTAATGATGCCTTTGCACCAGTTATCAAACTAGAAGCAGTCCCAATAATCCTGGCATATGTTGCCCCAAAGTCCATGAAAGTATATCAGATCAACGTAAAGAGTGTCTTCTTTAATGGAAGAGTTTAAGAGGTAGTATATGTCAGATAACCTCCTGGCTTTGAAGTTTCAAACCACCCAAACCATGTCCACAGTTTATGTAAAGCTCTATACGGCTTTAGACAAACCAATAGAGTGTTATGACACTCTCTCAAACTTTCTTATTGAAAAAGGTTTTAGAATGGGAGTTATCAATACCCCTCTTTTTTCAAAAATACATAAGGACAAGCTCTTTCTTGTTCAAAGATACACAGATGATATTACTTTTGCATCTACTAACCCTAAATTATGTGAGAGATTCTTTAAACTCATGCAATCATCATTTGAGATGAGCATGATAGAAGAATCAAAATATTTTCTTAGATTACTGGCAAAATAGATACATAATGGTATTTTCATCTCTCAAACAAAATATCTCATAGATATTCCAAGAATGCATGGGATGGAGTCGTCTACCCATATGAAAACTCCTATGAGCATACTTGTGAAACTTGGTAAAGATGAATATGGAAAGTTTGTTCATTCTACCAAATAGATTGACATCATTGGTTCACTTCTCTATATGACTTCTAGCAGGCCTGATATAATGTTCTTTGTGTGTTTATGTGCAAGGTTTAAGTCAGATCCTAAACAATCTCATTGGCTGTGACTAAGAGGATCATCAGATATCTTTAGGGAACCCCCAAAATATGTATTTGATTACCTAATCTGCCTATTTCAGAAATTATTGGATTTTCTGATGTTGATTTTTTAAGATGCAGAGTTGATAAAAAAAGCACAAGTGTCTCATGTCAATTCTTGGGACATAGTCTGGTATCCTAGTTTAACTAAAAGCATAATTCAATCGCCACATCAACTGATGAGGCAGAATAGGGGGCTACTGGAAGCTATGTTGCTCAAATACTATGAATGAAATCACAACTATCTGATTATGGCTTTGACTTTAAATCTTGTCCCATTATTGTGATAATACCTTTGCTATTGCTATTTTAGAGAATCTTGTTTTTCATTCACGTATTAAGCATATATATGTTCGTCATCACTTTATTAGGGCTCATGTTCAAAGAGGAATGGTGTCTCTATATTTTATCCCAACTGATGAACAATTAGCATATATCTTTATAAAAAAAAACCCCTTGAATGAGAAAAGATTTAGTCTCATTTATGAGAAACTGGGTTTAATCACACTGAATGACTAATTGATTCCTATAAGTGTGTACAGCTCTGATGAATCATCAATTTTGATGGGAGCTCATCTGATGAGAACTCTTTTGAAGATTAGACATTTATTGTTCATCTAGTCTAACCAAATTCACCTGAAGAGGTGTGTTGACTATATATGGATAATATCTATTGCAACTCATAAATCTGATTACTTTAGTGATATAATCCTTTCAAATTATCTGAATGTATTATTTGAGGGAGATAAATCTGAGTGATTATTTCTAGTTAGGTGATGCATTATTGAATTTAATTCATGTTGAGAAACGAACAGTTGAATTAGTGAATTTGAAGATGAATCGATTAGATGTTTATGTTCTATGGTGGAGTGTGCATGAGTTTAATTGAGTGATTTTGGTGTTAAGTGTAATTGAATTGATTAAAGAATGCATATGATGTGAGTGGGGGCATTGGAAAAGTTGATTGATAGAAAAGACTGCTCACTATGACCAAAGTAACTGTCATAAACTCTGTCGTAATAATTGATTTAATGGAAAAAAGACAAACATTTATGTCCTACCTGTCAAAATTTAAAATTCTTGAAATTCAATGAGTGTTTTAACCTATTTGATTGGTTTTAGGGACTATATAAAGGGGTTCAGGAAATAGGATTGAGCTTTTACACTTTCAAACCCTCGAACTCTAATGTGCAAACAAACCCTAATTCTCTCTCTCTCTCTCTCTCTCAAAACAAACAACAACAATGGCACCAACAAAATCTAAGATACATAAAATACACAGTAAGGTTCTACATCGGCCTTGTTGTGAACTTCACTGCTTTACGAATTACTTAACCCCAGTACTCAAGGATACTGGATCTGCTTCTCTTCGTTGGATTAGAGGATATTCTAAGTGCAACCTTAGATATTTCCTATGATTATGTGAAAGACAAGATCCAGAATGTTGTTCTATAAGACAACATGACCTCAGACTTCAGTACGACAGTCAGAGGAAAGGTCTATAAGATTGACAAGAACACTCTAAGTGTCACCTTCAGGCTCAATGTATCGAACATCACTGAAATCTCAGACAAGGTGATGCACCGAGGATGGAGAAAGATGATGGGGGATGTGTCTATTACTTTTCGAAAGATTCTAGTGCAAATTTTCTAAATGAGTATAGCGCTCTGACTCTGATCATCAAGAAGTGCTTCATGAGTCAAAGGACATCTATAGACCAAGTCTCTATAGCCCATCTGAAATTAATGTGAGCCAATTTCACCTAGACGGTAGAAACCTACCTAATTTCTGTCCTAAGCACATTAACAACATCATGGCTAATATGATCAAAGATGGAGAGAATTGTGTGTGCCATCAGATGTACACTACTACAGATAATTTTGACTAAGCAGCTAACACATACATGGACAACAAAAGACCTGCAAATGTTTCAGGATCTACGATTGATCTTGCAGACAACACAATAATACATGGATTGCATCAGATCTGGGTGCAGACGAGGTTGCAACAGTGACTAGGTGTAGATGAGGTCTCAAAGGTACTAAGTGTAGACTGAAGTATAACAGAGATGGTTGCTAAGGTCAGGATAGAAGTCTGAGGATCAATCAAATAGAAGATTTGAGTTACAGAGTGACAGTACGAGGATCTAAAAAAGGTGAGCTATCAACATGAGTGAAGGTTTACACTTGACAAGTTGTCCACATCAAATCAAGTACACAAGTCACGGGGTCATTCCCTCAGCCTATAAAAAAGGATCAAATAGCTCAAAAAACTATGGTTGTTGAATAAGAGATTGAACGCACAAGTGAGTAAAAACAATCCAAATTCAAAACTATTCAAGTGAGATGAATTGAAGAACAGAAAAAAGGATCCACTAGTCAGCACTGAAGAACAGGTGCTGCACGAGAGTCCAGTGAAGAATCTTTGTAAGGATCTAGATTCTTCATCTTTGACAAGATAGGTAGCTTATAAAGGGGTTGTCTTGTAAGCCATAAACAAGAAGATAGTGAACTCCCCTTCTGGGTTGACTAAACTGGTCACAAAGGGAAGATTGGACTAAGCCCTCGGTTATCAGTTGATAACGAGTGTTTGAACCAGTATAAATCATGTGTTTTTTTATTTGCTTTTCATTGTTAGGAGCTATTGGAACTGTTAGGAATTTATCACAACAGCAAACAGAGACAAACTCTCAAAGTTTGAGTCTTTGCTCCAGACCACCTCAGTAGTCTGTAAAAAAACATCAATGTATTAAAATTCATCATTCTGTTGTAATACACTAAAAAATTTAAATCAACCTATTCGCCGCCCCCCTCCTCCTCTAGGTTGTACCTGTGGATCTTATAGGTATCTAGCAAGATTGGTTCAGATAGGAACGCAATAAGGCTAGTCCAAAGGAACGCAATAAGGCTGACAACATTATGGTCATGAGTGAAGAGACAGTAAGGGTTGGATATTTGGGCTTTTGCAGAAACAAATGGTTGATCCTGGATTGCTTCTAATTGAAGAAGGTTACTACAACAAACCTAAATAACAGTAAGGCTAAGTTTAAAAGAAGGGTCCATATAAATGAAAGGTTGATCCTGAATTGCTTCAATGAAACTTTCAACAGCAAGGCTAGGTTCCAAAGAAGGATTCGAAAAAAGTCAAAGTTCACGGGGTTGTATTTTGTGATCTGTCAGCGTACTTCTCTGTATCAACACCAGAGTCACATTCTCGTGAATATGGTTCCAAGATGACATGAAAGTGACATTTTCAAGAAAGGATATATTGAATCTCCTTTCCTCTGAAATACAAGTGCAGTAAGGCTTCAAGTGAGCTGAAAATGAAGTTGATAGCTATCTAAGCTAACTTCTGAAAGCAGAGTTGAATAGCACTAGTATTAGACAAACGATTTCAAAAGCTATTCTGAGTCATGTTGAGGAGAATGAAAGATTTTGTAATCAATTTCTATTATCATTTACTCGTTGTATCGTGACAGGCTGATTGTATGTCTAAAACAATCACACGTAGTGCTATCATCTTGATTTATCACACTGATAATCAAGAAAAGACTTGAATAAGGGATACAACTATACTTTAGCTATATACTCTAATAAGTATAAAAACCTTCGTGTTTTTACTCTGCTGCTTTCATTATATTTAATCCTACAACTACAACCAATAGCAAACTAAAAGGGACCAACGTTACTTTAGTAAGGTTTCCCATTAATGTAGTAAGCTCAGAACCACTCTACTATCTAACTAACCTTTGTTTGTTTGATAGAAAGGTTCGAAAAGAGAGACTATTCACTCCCCTCTAGTCTCACAGCAAGTTGTTCCCTGAATTTCATATGTGAATGAATCTAAAACCGATCTTATCATATTTCTATTTTATTTGCGTAACTTTTTCTTTGAATTCATCAAATAGAGGAAGAATAAAAGTGCATTACTGGATTGGTGACTCAAAGAATTACTAACATTTGAGATGAAGTGTTTTGATAGTCTATAGGTACTCTATCAGATGACATATATCAGATAGATAAGTATTCAGTGGAAGCTCTGGATAGAACCATTGGTCCGTTAGAAATAAGTCTTTTGGGTTCTGTGGTTATAGTGTCTGATTCCGTGGGTCTATGAGTATCAGTTCAATTGAAATCAGAATAGTTGTCAGAAGGTCTATTGACTGCCGGTTTCAGATCAGATAAGTTAGTCATTCTTCTAAGGTTATCTATTGAGACATGTATCTGGTGAAGGAAGACTCTTTGTTGGCTTCTGGTCACAATTATGTGGATGCGCAATTAGACTTCTTGAAACAGAAGAAGCACACTTCTGTATACACATCTTCGAATCAAAGTGCTCAAAAATCTCTCACACTCTCCTCACCAAGAAAACTCACAGGTGTTTATCAAGAATTGGTTTTCTCATGAATATCATGGTGAAGATGTTAATTGGTTCAAGTCTATTGAATCAAGCCCTAAGAAATTGATGACAAACAAAACAATTTCAAACGAATCATCAAAGCAGCAAGGTCGTGACTCACGGACAGAAGGGTAAAGGATAACAAGGTAGCAAAATGTATATGGTCAACATCAGCAGAGTGCATCCATGCTAAGTCCCACTTTTGAGAGTCAGAAAAGGTAGCAAGGTGATGTCAAGTCCCTACATATCAGCAGATCAAATAAACAAAACTAAATGTTCTGCAAAGGAAAGATTATTTGGGTCTAGGTTTATTTCCTCATTTTAGGTTCAGCAAGTCTTCTTTCTTTGTGAGTTTGTTCCTTTTTGACAATCTGTTAAGATTGTTTGGATCCTCCGGGGATTGATTGTCATTAGATTTGTTGGAATGTGATTGCGTTTAAAGGTTGTTGAGTGATCCTGAAAACTCAATCTGCTGAGCTATGATTCGAGGTGATCAAGTAGATTCCCTTCTTGGTTCACTACAAACATGAAAAAGAGTGGATTAAATTCAAATCAGTTAGTTAACACTAATTTGAGACTGAACCACTATAAATATATCTTTTTCATTTCAGCTTTCATTTTGTTTTGATTCACTAGAAGTTCTTCTGCTAATAAGGCCTCTAATAATAAGGAACTTTATTAAGGCACAGTTTGATCATTGATCTAATAGGGTCAATTATAAATTTGTATTGATCTTTGACAATTCGTTGTTCGTCTATTGAATTGGTCAAAGATTTTTGATCAAACATCATCTTTAGATCATTAGCCTAATTAGTTGTTAGATCATTGATTAGTTAATAGATTGATTAAAGTCAATTGATATCTTGGTTGTGATTGTCTCATTGAGATCAGAGTTGATCGTCTCATCAAATTTGCACATATTATCATTTTTCGTTGCGTAGATAATTTTTAGTCAAAGAAATTTTTTTAACAACCAATTCAACAACCCCCCTAAGTCTGTTCTTGATACAATCACAGACTTTCAATGCCTAACTTATGTTCTATTCCTTTTTAGCCATCAAACAGAGTTGTTCATCATCCGATTTAGAGTATGAAGATTCTATTTCTCTCCAAGTCGAGCCTGCTATCATTGTTTTTGACTTCTTAACATTGGCCTTCTCGGCCATGATGTTTATTGGATACTTCTTAGGTCTTTGAGTAGAGGCCTTTTTATTTTCATTGGAACGTGGACAATCTACCATGAAGTGGCCACTGTTGCCACATTTGAAGCAAGTATCCTTAGAATCTTTCTTCTTACCAGCCTGATTTTGTAGGTATGAGTACCCTTTCAAATAAGCTTTCCAAGCCCCTTTGTAATAAAGGAGATCTTCTTCATGACTTATCAAACTCCTCATCATCCCTTGTCATAACTTGGGTGAGAGAGGCCTTCAATGCTACTCTAGTGCCTAAAGTTGTCTGTGACCATTTCTGATCTATATATAGCTGATAAGTCACTTGATTTCCATAAAGTTGTAGCATAGACATTTTAGACAAATCTCTTGCTTCTCTAACTATGGTGATCTTTGAATTCCAGTTATTAAGCAATGTGCTAATGAACTTCATATTAGAATTCTCGGGATCATATACCTTTCCATAAGCCTTGAAAGAGTTTAACAATACATTAAACCTCTCAAAGGTATCTGTCAGGGTCTTACACTATTGTACTAGAATGGACAGTGTGTTCTTGTGAACATCACTAGCTCCCTTATTCTTGACTACTAAAGCATGCCAGACTTAATTGGTAGACTTACAATGAACCACATAGTCAAACCGATCTTCATCAAGGGCTTGAAATTATAACGTCCCAAGATTTCCTGTCCAATACCTGCCAGACACGTGGCGTTACCGCTGCTCCAAAACCCATTTGAAGCAAGGCGATAAGAATACAAGGGGCTTAAGTATCAAAAACATAGGAACTAGCAATAAATGTCCAGCTAACATCGTCTGGTATTACATTGAAATCAATGTCTAGAAAGACAAGGGTAATGTTACATGAAGCCAAATCTAATCATCCCTGCTAAGTAACAGACCCTTCCTCGAACCTTTATTACCTGAAACAAACATATAACCGTGAGCTCGAAAGCCTAGTAAACACAGGATACACGTCCATCTCAGGGGTCTGGCATGCTTATTATATCATGTGTTTCCCATGCACAAATAGTATGCAATGCAAATAGCACCGAGCAATCATATGCCATCCAAGAATATATATATATCAACATATATACATACGGTATAATAGCTCAAGTTAATCAGGTTAATCCTTGTTTTATTCACCTTTGCCTTTATAAAAGCTTTTAAGGCTTTTCATGTATTTCAAGTTAAGTCGAGTTGTCTTTCGTGATTGGAACAAGTTGATGACATGGATTTTATAGGTTCATGTCACGCTCTTCATGTATTTCACATCTTGTCTTGTTGATTTTTATGATTCTTACAAGTTTATGACATGGGGGAGTTACCATAAGAATTTCAATTGTCACCTAGTATGGCCATACCAAGTACTATTAAACAAGCAAGATGGTCGCTGCAGTCGACCCAAGACGGTTAATAATAATAAAACACGGCCATCAATTGATGCCGCTGCATACACGCGAATGGGTTTATCACACCCTCTCTAGCTAATCCAGTACTCGTAACTCTCCCAATCATAATCATTTACAAGAATTTCTTCATGTTCAAGTTCCCAGTATTCTCAAGCAGACTACATGAATTTAATAGTTCGTTACAAAAATAATAGTCAACACAAGATATCATACATCAAGAGCAAACAATATTCAGGAAACGTTATTAAACTCTATAATATTCTACAGGTTGCATCGTTACCCTTTTAGGCAAGCAATTCAACATACAAGACAAACAAACATATCAAGATTTATTCTTTTATTAATACAAGTATGTGATCAACAATCACACCAAATCAAGTCACGCACACTCAAATATTTAATTCAATTCAGGATAACGATATGTGTTACCTTATCATATTTTCGAATCTGAAAAATCCACAAGAATCAACACGCGGTCAATCCTCTTGTTGTCTATCAATCGTACCTATAATAATAACGCAATCGTAAGTACCCTCGTATTTATTTCCCAAAATAATATATATAACGTATACTGTAGCGTTTTAACTAATCTAATATTTAATTAATGAAAAGGAGTCCATCCCCTTTCCCCCACTGCATATCCACCGCAAACACCCCCAGGCCGACTTTAAGCGGCCAGCTCTCTCTGGCCAGGTCAACGGCAGCCAGGGAAGATCAGGTTACGGCCGAGGTGGGGGCGAGGAGTGATGCTCGCTCGATGGCAAGAGACGGCGAGGACGAGGATCTCGCCGAGGATGGCCAATCCCGACTGATTTCGATCGTCGAAATTGCTCCGGATCTGATGGGGGAAAGCATCGTGGGCTGCTGTTTTGGTCTTGGGAATGTGCGGCGGTGAGCAGGAGAGGCGGTGTTGGGCAACCGCAGTTCAGGGGTGACCGGTGCTTGGCTGGTTCAGGCGGAGGCGGCGTGAGCGAGGGTGGCGCTGGATCTGATTAGGACAATGGGACAGGGTGTCATGTGGTTGTTTCGGTTCATGAGAATGTACGACGATGGCTTAGGCGGTCGGAATCCGACATTACATGTTATCATACGAGAAGAAAAACATAGACGAAGACGAAATCGAAACGAGAGATGAATTCTTACCCCCTTTACGGTCTCTGTTCTCCTCGGATGCTAGGTCAAAATTTGTGAGGTCAAAAAATTTTGAAAATATTTATATCGACATGTGGTTAAAATATTTATGAAAGCGATTGAGATTTTCACGGGATTATTGTTTCATTCAAAGATAGCTTACCATATTTAAAATATATGTTTCCTTATTCAAAATATTTCAGGATATTACAGAAATAGAATACACACGCCCCTTTGTTATCCTTCTTCTTATCATGTTTTGTCTGTCAAGTCAGACTTTGGGATATCCACTAAGATTGTGGAAGTTGGAGTTTGAACCCTTCAAGAAATATGTGGACCTTTTATGATGGTCTCCAATAGATTCTCATCTACAAGTAGGTCTTCATTCTAATCTTCCAATTACCAAACTTCTCAATGGTGAACAATAGAGGTCTCAAACTAAAATTGTTTGATGGAAGCAAGTGCGAAAGATATACGGAAATGATGGTTGGATCGTTCCACATTGTAGGTTTTGCGATCCAAATTCTTCAAAACCCTAGTTTCCAAGAACTAGATCTTCGAAGTAATTCTTCTCGACACTCGAATAACTAACCCCTACGTTCACAACTCCGTAGATTCTAGCCCTAAAAGCCACCACAAGAATCTTCAAGCAGAATTCTTGATCAGCCGAAATGCATTCACAAAGAAAAAAGAGGTTACACCCTTACAACTCTCAATGGAGAATTTGATTTCAGAATTCAATAAATATATCCCTCAGTTTTACAATAAGTTAGCCTTTTATAGGCTTAATGAACCATGAAAATAACAAGTGCAATAAAAGAAAACGATGTTTAAAAGACAGATTTTAATATTATGCATTGATGCACCTGTTCGGGTACCGAAACGTTAAATTTAGATCAAGAAGTCTTCATAACAGCTGTAGTGCATTGAATGAGCTTTTCTAAGGCTTGATCCTCTTCACTCTTAGCCTCCCATGCACGTTGGACAAGCACCTCAAGAGCCTCTTCATGTTTCTTTGCTTGAGAACGAGTCATTGATCCACTTGATATTACCAACGGGTCTCTAACTTGCTTGAATTTGCTGGTATGAGCTGAGCTTCCATCATCCCCCCCATCCTCAAAAAGATTCGTCCTCGAATCGAGCTCATCGCCAAAGGCAAAAGGAGAAAGGTCAGCAACGTTAAATGCCGCACTCACGTTGTACTCCCTCGATAAATCGAGCTTGTAGGCATTATCATTGATTCTCTCCATCACCTGGAATGGTCCATCTCCCCTCGGCTGCAACTTGGACTTTCGTTGGACAGGAAAACGCTCCTTACGCATGTGTAGCCACACTTAATCCCCTTGTTGGAACACCATCTTCTTGCGCCCTTTGTTGGCTTGTTTAGCATACGCTTCTGTTCTCCTCTCAATATTGAGGCATACCTGCTCATGCAATTTGCGAATATTATCGGCTTTGGCTTGGCCGTCCAAACTGGTTAGTTTATCAACAGGTAAAGGCAATAAATCCAATGGAGTAAGGGGATTAAAGCCATAAGCAACCTCAAATGGTGAATAACCAGTAGTAAGATGTACACAACGATTGTAAGAAAACTCGATAAATGGAATACATTCTTCCCAATTCTTTAAGTTCTTTTGAATTATAGCACGGAGTAATTGAGAGATAACACGATTAACAACTTCAGTTTGCCCATCTGTTTGTGGGTGAGCAGTAGTAGAGAACAACAATTTTGTGCCTAATTTACCCCACAAAACTCGCCAAAAATGGTTCAAGAACTTGACATCTCTGTCACTAACTATAGACATAGGAATACCATGCAATCTCACAATATGTTTAAAGAACAAGTTAGCAACATTCACAGCATCATCAGTTTTATGACAAGGTATAAAATGTGCCATTTTGGAAAACCTGTCAACAACCACAAAAATGCTATCATGACTAGACCTAGACCTTGGCAAACCTAGTACAAAATCCATGGAAACATCTACCCAAGGCAACTTAGGAATAGGCAATGGTG